>JACGDI010005845.1:109034-132852 GCA_014898725.1 Jacaranda copaia
TGAGATCTGCAACCACAACACATGTTAAACTAGCCGAGGTGCCCCTGGCTAAGGTACTCTAACGCTCAAGTTAGTTTTGATCGAGAGAAAAATCGAGCAGAATACAAAGAATGTAAAGTGTATAGTGTAAGTAGCATTACCTTGAGCGTGGTTGGGCCTGGAGTATTTATAGCTTTCTGTGGGTGTGATTTTACCTAAGTACCCCTATCAGGTGTATTAACTTTTTCTCATGCCAGGAGGTTGGGAGTTATTCCATGTCCATATCACTGTACTGTGCTAGGTGGCTAAATCTCCTACTTTCCTGGGCAAATCATTCTAGCAAAGGCACATTTTTGCCAAAGTTGTTGGTATGATTGTTAGAGTTGTTGGCAACGATTACACTAGCTACCACGTGTCATTGGTACAGAGAGGCTTGACCTGTCAATCAATATGCCCGGTAGGGATCTGAGTGAACGTCGGAGGTCAATTCATGTCGACCAAACTCGAATGCTCGAACTTCTGGAGTAGTCCTGAGGTCGATACGGGTCGATCGCAGACCCTATCAAGTGAGGTCAATATTGGTTGACTAAATAGAATTATCGTTGGGTCTCGTGGGTTGTCTCGTTTGATGTTGGGCCTGTTGGGCCTACTGGGCTATCCCATATCACTATTGTATAAGGCTTTCATGTTTGTACCCAATGTGATTGGGTATATTAGATATTGGATATTGTATTATCTGGTTTGAGATGGGTTGTGGCCCTCATTCCATACCTTTTTTATTGATTTATTGTTCACTATTGTGTAGTGTGTTGGTAGGGGTATTTTGCATTTCATTCACGTTTATGTCTCTACGTGTCTTTGCATTGTTACATTGTGTAGGTTGCATTCGGTTCTTAGTTATGAATTGCATTAGGTTAGTGCATAATGTGCATTGTTCGCTACAAATTACAATTGTAGTCAACCTAATAGGGGGTGATAAATATTAATATCGATTTGGGTTTTTAACATAAGTGGACACAACCATATATTTTTGTACCACTATAAACCAAATTGGACAATTAAAAATATACGTTACCAAATTATTTTACACACTATTTTGAGCAACTAGATGGTGCATGTAAACGTATTCACACCATTGGAATAATATATTATTTTTTAACAGGAAAAACCTAATGAGAAATAAATTGTATTATAGGATATTGATTGAAAAATACAAAATCAATATGTTATAAATTCACTTAGTGTAAGATATTATTTGAATATTTGAAAATCCAAAAATGAGAAAGGAGGAAAGCTATTTTATAAAATTATATGAATAATAACAAATGGTTATGGCAAAGAACAATTAAATTGTCATATTTAATATAAATACTCATAATTAATATTTTAAAATTTGTAAATTTCAATAATGTAGTTTAAGTAACTTATTTTGTAATGGGGAGTAAAGCAATATATATTGTTTGTTAATAACGTGATATATGCATACATTAACTTTATAACATGTATTTACAAATTTTTATATCAATGTTAATGAGATTGAAAATTTACACTAGTACTTGATTTCTATATCAATACATAAGTTTGTATGTTTAATAAAATTATCACTATAAATTTCTTTGAAATAAAAATATTAATAAATATAGTGCAAGAATATAATACAATATTAATCCATTTTGGGGGACAGGATCTTATGAAGGAGGGATTAGATCTCAAACGAGTTCACAAGACCTTGACCTATAATCAGAAAATAGGATAACATTTACCTAAATTTAACAAGCCCACCAAATAAATCTGATTCAATACCCAAAAAGCTCACAAACACCAACCAAGCTAACAAGGGCAAACAAGGGGTAATCCAAAATCAAACATAAGTGGAGTGACATTAAACCTCAGAACCTATTCGGATAGCTCATTTAGAAATCTATAACCTTCAACACAGTCCTATACAAATATGACCATGAAAGTCTAGGAAATATCTAACCCATATTTGTTTAACACAAAGCTCCTTAGCCTATCATTACGCTAAGATGAAAGGAATAATATAAATAAAAGAAAAATATACTAACCTTTAAGGAACAACCAAGGAAGTAAAGGCTTTAATCAGCTCTTTTCAATTTAATTTCAACAAGCAAAAATATAAGAATGATTACAAAAGATTACAAAGAGGACCAAATGAAAATACAAGTCTAAAAAATTATGCTCCCTAACAAAAAAAGAAACAATTCTATTTAAAGAAAAAGAAAAGACACTATACAGATTTCAAAATTTTCGAGTCCAAACAGTAAAAAGGCAAAATAGGATAAAGGTAGAAACAGTATAACTATTTATGTTCTATTATATTATTGAACACCTAGCCATCATCTCCTTGTCTGAGTGATGCCAAAATCTTATCAATATCTTGAGTGGAGGGAATACTATCCTCTAGATCTTGTGACTCTTCGGCTAGACATCCAAATTGGTTCTCTCCTGTCCTTGACTTTGAAGAGGTAGCCATTGAAACTATATCCCCTGTATCACTGGAGAATCATCTTCCTCAATATCAACAAATTGGTCTTTAAGCTCTTCCTAGACCATATTCAACACTTCCTTTAATAAGTTGGCTTTGGAGAATTTCCCTTTCACATTCTAATTTTTTCATAAGCTTTTCCCAGAATTGAGAAGCTTCCTTCTTTTTGTCCTTATCAACCTTTTCTTTATAAATTTGAGTTACTTTAGCAATATTATCTAAGGTCTCTTGCCCCTTAATTTGTCCTTTTTCTTTATCAACTTGGATCATTTTGTTTCTCCATTTAATAAAAAAGGAACGATATAAACATAGAATATTATCTTCAGTAAAACCAACTTCTGGAATCCATTTCTAGATCCAAGAAATAGAGAACTCTATAAAGAAAAAGATGGCTGCTTTATTATCCACCATTTGATTGTTGACTTCAGCTTCTATAATCTGAGGAGAATATTTACTCCATTGTTCAAACGCCTGGCAAAATTGATCAGGTAGAATATGATGACTGGGACCATAGGATTTCCACCAGTTAAAAAATCAATTGGGAATATTATTTTTAAAAACCTCAGGGCATACGTTTATAAACCATGTATGCTTTTTTCTGGGATTCTCATATGAAAGGACATTATTAAAAACTTGAGTATATTCCCAAAAATTGAATTTATAAACCATTTTATTATCTTTTATGTAAAACTATTTGTTTTTTAATGAGGATATTCCCAATTCCTCAATAGAAATAATTTTTTTAATAATAATTTTATTAAAATTAAAAATAGATTTATCTTGTGAGCTTGGATAAAAATGAGAAATCTCACAAGAACCAATAGTAATTAAAATATTTTCATAGTAAGACATGGGTTTATAAGAACCCACAGCATATGATGCTAAATCAAGATAGTGATAGATTATCGTCCAAGGATCATTCCTCCATTTGAGGTCATTATGATCTAGGATCATTATTAGCTCCTTGTGCTCCTTTTGTTCAAAGGTTGTGAGGGAATCCTCATCAACTAGGGAAGAAACATTGGAGGTAACATCAACAAAAGAAAGTTTATTAGATCCTTCAAGCTTTTGAAATGAATTGGAGGCAGAAGATCTATTAGATTCTTCTGGTTGATTAGGCTTAGGAGTTCTGTAAGAACTTTCCCTATGTTGCTTAAATTGTAGGAATTATGCAAAAAAAGGGGTCTCTATAAATGTGGTCCGAAGAGGCATATGATGCCTAAGAGACTGGTGAAGCTATTAGCTTCTGCTTGTCATGCTCTATTAATGGCACCTTTGGAACACCTGCATTTTTTCCTCCTCTGTTAGAGAAGGGATTATGACCACCTCTTTTATGAGGTATCATAGACCTGTAAAAATTCACGAGTGAGAAAATCAGGAAGACTATTGTCAATTCCCTTTTTATAAATAATTTTAAAATCATAAGGGGCTAAATAAGCTTGCCACCTTGCAAACATTTGTCTAGAAACATTGTGTTTAAAATCTTTATTAAACATAAATTGAGCTGCTTGGCAATCAGTTTTAATTATAACAAACTGGTTATATAAATCATCTTGAAATTTAAGAACACATTTAACAATAGCAAAGATTTCTTTATAGCATAGTTCTTTTAACTATTATTCTATTTACCCAAACAAAACCTAACAAGAATTTCTTGTTTATTATTAGGGTTGATTTGTTTTGAAATACCTCCATAACTAATATTAGATGCATCAGTTTCTATTATTTGTTCTCAATTAGGATTAGAAAGCATAAGGCATGGCAACTGTTTAACCTTTTCTTTAATATTAAGAATAGCTTGGGTATGACTATCACTCCAGGGCTTGGGAGCATTTTTTAACCTATCATATAAAATTGCAGTATCCTCAAAAAGGTTTTTATAATAAGGAGAAATATAATTAAGACTTTCTAAAAACCTTTGTAACTGGGTTTTATCAGTTATTTTATTAGAAAATTTTGAAGCAAATTCAATACTTCTATTAATAGGAATTATTTTACCTTTTTCAATAAGATGACCAAGAAATTTAATTTTGGTTTGAAATAAAATTATTTTAGTTTTAGAAATAACAAGACCACTATTAATTATAGCTTGTTTAAATATATAAAGATGTTTGAAATGATTTTCAATACTATTCAAAAAAACCAAAATATCATCAATATAAACAATGATAAAGTTACTATAAGAATTAAAGATGTCATTAATAATTTTTTGAAATTCTGAAGGGGCATTCTTTAGACCAAACGGCATGAGATTCCATTCATACTATCCAAAAGGAACATTAAAAGTAGTTTTAAACTTATCTTTATCAGCAATTTAGATTTGCCAATAACCAGATTTTAAATCAAATTTAAAAAATATATTAGCATTGAACAATCTATCAAGCAAATCCTTGTTATTAGGAATAAGATATTTAATCCATTTTAAAACTTTATTAAGAGGTTTATAATTTATAACTAATCCAGGGGCACCATACTCTTGTTCATTATGTTTATTAACATAGAAAGCTGTGCAAGACCAAGGAGACTTAGTAGATCTTATAAGACCTTTCTACAGTAAGGATTCAATTTTCTTTTTACATTATTCCAGATACTCAGAATTCATCTAGCAAGTTTTGACTTTTGTGGGAATATTTCCATCAAAATTATCTTCATAGAGAAGATCAACAATATGCTTTTTTCTATTTCAAAAAGTATTAGGGTGTTCATTACATAGATATAAAGAAAATTGATTTTCAAGATAAGAAATTTTCTCTTTTAACTTAGGATTATTTAACTAATCATCCATATTAAGACTAACAATTTCTTGTTTTAAAGAATTACTATGAGCAGTTTTTACTTCAAGCAAATCCTCAATTTGATTAAGAATTCTAGAAAAAGGTTCTGCTATAAATTGAAAATGTAAATCATTACCAATAAAGGTTCCTATAAAACCCTTTTGATCAACCATTTTTAAAGAAAATATTTTCTTTAAAAAAGGTGTACCAAGTATAATTTGGTTAGAAATATTTTTTACTAATAAAAAACTTGTAGGAATGCAATTTTTATTTTTACATATAAAAGCTTTTGATAATTTATAACTTATATCAAGTTTTTCACCATTAACAGAACGAAGTATATGAGAAGTTTTTTCAAAACACCTAGTAGGTATTAAGCCTTCTTGAATACAATTAAGATCAGCACCACTATCAATTAAAGCAATTAATTCTTTTGAAAACTTATTATCAATCAGAAGATTAATTTTAACCAACCATTTTTGTGAAGTAATCATTTTTAATTTAGAAAGGAAATCATCACCTTGTAAATTATTAGGAAAAGTATCAAACAAATTATCAATTCTAGGCATAATTTGTTTACCTTGAGAAATTTTTAATTTTCTCATCCTATCTTCAGGAAACATATTATTTCTTTTTATTTCAGCAACTTCTCTCTTTAACTTATCAACTTCTTTGTTTAAATCATTAACAGTAGTAGGATTCTTATATTTATTCCTATTTTCCAACATTTTATAAACTTCAGCCATAGAATAAGGTTCATTATCCTTATTATTAGGAATATTATAGACAAATTCTTTAGCAGGTTTAGAAGAAGAAGAAAAAGTATTTTCAATCTGATTAATTATTTAGACCTTAATAAAGGATCTTTTATTAACTTAAGAACTCTAAAGTACTATTATTATCAATTACATTTAATTTATTAAATTGAGAAATAATATTATACAAACCTCCACTATCAGATTTACTAATATCAGTTTCAGAATTAAGACAAGACTGTCCTTCTTTACAAGGTTCACACTCAGATTCTAAACAATCAAAACATTCATTTAAAGTATCAACATCAGAAGAAGTATAATCATCATCAGAAGACTCAAGCATTAATTTACAAAGAGTTTCTTTAAGACTCTCATCAATATCAAGATTATTAATTTTATTTTGCATTTTGCATTTATCAGCATAATGACCAACTTTACCGCATTTATAACATGCACCATATTTTTTTTAATCTTTTATAAAGTTTTTTATTAGACTTTCTTTTTTCTCTCTCTCTTTTTCTCTTTCTTTTTTATGAGACTTTTTTCTTGGTTTTTTCTTCCTATAAGGGATATCTTTATCATGTTGAGTTTAATTATTATTATTAAGTGGTTTAGGATTTTTCATACCAAATTGACCAAAAAAATGACCTAATTGTTTTCTTTTTGTTATATTATTACACTTAATTTGTTGATTTAATTTTATTTCATTACACAAAGCTAAACCTTCCTAGATACAAGTACCAATTATCTTGCCATAGGTAAATTTATTATAGTCAATATTAGACTCATTTTGCCTAAGATTTTTTCTAACTCTTTCAGCAAACAATGAAGACAAACCATCAACAAATTTTGATTTTTAGTGAGTACTATTAGACTCAGGAAGTTGCATAACTCTAGAAAAAAAGGTGTCTTTATACCACCTAAAAGACGTAAGAATCTAACACTTTAAACCATTTAATAAGGTTCTAATGTGTTCAAAATTATTAGTCCATCTGCCAGTAAAGTGTTCTATAATAGTAACAATTAATGTATAAACAACATTTTCAAAACCACCACTAGTTCCTTCATGCTCATGTTTAACAGTATTAAGAATTTCTTCTTTATTTTCAAAGGTAAGATAATTATCCCACCAACCTTTTAATTGACTAGTAAAATCAGTAATTATCATTTTAGCAATAGCTTTATCGAAAATTGCCATTATTTTTACAAATTATACTATACATCAACATACGATGCACCAAATTATAAATATGACGTTCAGTAAAACCATCCAAATTTCACTCATAAATATTTTTACCATAACAAGAATTATTAAGAATTAAATCTTGCTCTTCATGAAGAACATCTTGGGAAGTAGGGCGAGGATAATAATAAGTCCTCATAGTTGGTCTATTAGCATATTTTTAAAGTTTATTAACTTCCTCATTAACTTCTCTTTTATAGGATTCCTCATCTAAGTTATTATTATGAAGGGTTGAAATTCTAAATTCAGTAAATTTTTTAGTTATAATATTTTTCAATTTAAGAATATCTTTAAGTTTGAAATTATCAATTTCAGAAGGAGGTTGAACACTGGGTATAGCTATTAAATCTAGTGAAGGGGAAGAGATCAAAGTTTTATCAATTTTTTCTTCTAAATCACCCATGGATTTATTTAATTTTTTATATTATTTATTATGTTGGTGTGTCTCTGGTCAAGTTGAAATAAATTTTCACCAAGAACATTTAAATATAAATTAGCATAATTTTGTTGTCTAATCAAGAAATTTATATGACAAAAAGTGATAGTAGCATAATCACTATCTATCATTTTATTAAATGCAGAAAAAGAAAAATTATTGTTTCCTTCTATATTAAAAGGATCTTGAGGATGAAACATAGATTTTTTTTTATTACCATTTTCAAAAATATAAGTTCCTTCCAAGATAGAGATATAAGGTTCAATATAAGTAACCATAAACCATGGTACAAAAGGAACAAGTTGATCCTTTTCAGTAACAAATTTATAAAATTCCTTTTGAAAATGAGATTGTTATTCTTCAAAGAAACCATTTTCTAAACAATTCCCATCTTTCTTTATTAAACTCAATTTGTATAAGTTTTCTATCAGAAGAACCAGGACTAAAATCATATTTGTTCTTAATCATTAAAACCAAAATGTAATGCGAATATTTCTCACAGAAAAATTCATTTCGGACTCAATTGGCTCAATTGAACTATCACTATTATTATCAGTTAAGGGAATACCAAGAACAATACTAGAAGAGGAAATTTTTAATTTATTAAACTTGGTTTCTAAATTATTATCTTTTCTTATTACAGGAAACTCAAGGTTAAATTCTTTTATTCTAGAAGTAGAAGCTCTAGACATATTAGGGCTTTCAACCATATAATCAATTGGATCAAGAAAAGAAAAAGAAGATCTATCAGATCTAGTATTAGATCTGGAAGGTTTTAACATGTTTTGAGGTTTTGATTTAAATTGAATATTAACATCTTCATCTGGAGTTTGAATTATTTTATTAACCTCGGTTTGTATTATAGGTTGAATAGGAACAACCTTTTCCGTTTTCCAATTATCAAGAAATTTAACTTGATCCCATTTAATAGGTCCAATTATCAAGGAATTTAACTTGATCCCATTTAATAGGTCTCCTAGTAATAATATGAGATTTGCAAAATTTGCTCAATTAAAATAGTCTCATTATTATGTTTATTAATCATTTTACACATTGGATTTAAAGTGTAAAGTGGTTTATAATAAATACGATAACAGATACATATTGTTTCAGTATTAGGCATATAATTCTAACCATGTAATTTAACATTTAATGTTAAAGCATATAAAATATGGACATCAATCAAAGATAACTTTAGATTAGGATAAACATAAAAATAAATAGGGCCATGAGCCAAACTAAATTGTATAATACCCATAATTGAATGCTTTCAATTTAAATTACAAGCATCACGCAAAATTACAACAAAACTATCAGGCAAGTTATCTAGAGTAAGAGGTTTAAAAGCAATTTGAATTAAACCAATATGCAGAAATCTATAATCGGATCTATATCTGTCAATATCAGATCTATGCAATAATTATAAAGAAATATCATTTTTATCAAGAGGAATGGACTCCTCAGTTGTTTTAACAACTTTTTTTAAACAATATTTTCAAAAGTACCAAGTTGGTAAATTAATCTTGGATCCACTTAAGGTATAGTCCATTTATTAAGAAGATCAATATTAACTGGAAGATCTATTTCTTCCACACAACTATTTTTAACAGAAGATTTTCCTTTAAGAAAATTCATTTATAGAAGATGTGTTAAACAAACAATAGATTAAATATAACCCATCTACCATGGCTTTGATACCATTTTGGGGGCAGGATCTTATGAAGGAGGGATTAGATCTCAAACGAGTTCACAAGACCTTGACCTATAGTCAGGAAATAGGATAACATTTACCTGAATTTAACAAGCCCACCAAATAAATCTGATTCAATACCCAAAAAGCCCACAAACGCCAACCCGGCTAACAAGGGCAAATAAGGGGTAATCCAGAATCAAACATAAGTGGAGTGTCATTAAGCCTCAGAACCTGTTCAGATAACTCATTTAGAGATCTAAAACCTTCAACACAGTCCCACACAAAGATGACCATGAAAGTCTAGGAAATATCTAACCCATGTTTATTTAACACAAAGCTCCTTAGCATGTCATTAGGCTAAGATGAAAGGAATAATATAAATAAAAGCAAAATATACTAACCTTTAAGGAACAACCAGGGAAGTAAAGGCTTTAATCAGCTCTTTTCAATTTAATTTCAATGAGCAAAAATATAAAAAGGATTGCAAAAGATTACAAAGAGGACCAAATGAAAATACAAGTCTAAAATATTCTGCTCCCTGTAGTACATATTTAATATTTAATACATGATTAAACATTTAGTATATATTTAATGAATATACATAAAGAATATATATTAATAAATAAATATCATCTTTTTAACGGAATAAATATAGTACTATCTCAAACATATTTAAAGAATATTCAGTACACATTTGTAATATTGAATATAATTACTGATTTTGTGGTATATATGTAATATTTAATATACAATTAAATATTAAATATATATTTGATGAATATACATAAAAATTATATATTCAATATATATTAATAAATAAATAACAAATTTTTGTGGAAAAAATATATGACTAGATTAAATATATTTAATGTATATTTAGTATATATGTAATATTTAGTATATTACTAAATACTTAATATATATATATATATTTAATGAATATTCATGAATATATAATTATTATATATTAATAAATTTATCAACTATTTTTTTTTATAGAAAATCAAACTATTTTAAATAAATTTAACACAAATTCAATATATATATTTTAAAATGAATATAAGTTTAATACATGTTAATATATAATGAACTATTTGTTGCCAGATAAATATTTAACCATATTATATATGTAAGGAATATTTAATATATATTTAACACTGAATATGTGAATAAAAAATTATAATGTATTAATAAAAGATTAAAAATTTTTGAAGAGGAAAATGTGGGATGGTTTTAAATATATTTAATGAATATTTAAAATGTATAGAATATTTAATGTACATTTAATATCTATCATTTACCATGTATTAAATATTTATTATATGAATGAAAACTTAATACATACTAAGAAATAATTAACTATCTGTAACGAAAAACTATTGAAATATGTGAAATCTAGTAACAAAGATTTAAAATTTATTTAACATTTAATATATGAATAAATGTTTAATATATATAATGAATATACGTGAAGAATAGATATTTAAACTATATTATGAAAGAATTCATAAAAATTTAACGAGCACATATTTAATGTATATTACTTAATACCTATGTAATATATATTACTAACAATTAATATATTAAAAAAATAAGTTAAATTGCATATTCAAATTTAATTTACTTAATTGGTTTACATAAAGAAAAAATGTACCATAATTAATATTAAACATGTGTGAATAAATTTAAATTAAATTTCACAATGGAGGTTAATATGTCACCACTTTTGGCCATTATTACATTGTTTGTTATATAGTCAAATTTGGGTGAATGGTCATATAGTTGTGTTATGTCACGATTTATTAATTATTGCCTTATTCATGGTTGTGTTGTTTGTGTTTTGTCATAGTATTGTAATGAAATATTGGTAAGGTGGCGCACAAGTTTACAGTTTCACATTGTATCCAACTCCAATTAAGAACATCTTGTTGCACATAGATGGAATCAAGTTCATAGCAAAGTCAACATAGCCAAGGTGATGATGCTGTGCGGACTAGGCAAAATGAAACGGCCTTTATCATGCTTATGTATGATGAAGTCTTAAAAGGTGGTGTATACGGAGTGAAATTCTCGCCTTCCTAGTGGATTGACTTGATGGTAAAGATGAAAGTCACACGTTCAAGGTATACATATTATGTCGGAGAACTTTAAGGGAAAATTCAGAAGTTCAAAAAGAAGTGGAAAAAGTACCACAAATTACTTATTATTGATACAGGCTTTAGGTGGGACGACGAGAACAACGTCATGACGACCTCAGAGGAGTGTTGGGCAAGGTATATAGCGATACGTGGGTTTGTTTTCATATATTTTACCATATATTAGAAAATTAGTTGCACACACTTAAAGTAACATTACTATCACTGGACTTTCTTTTCAAATGTAGGCTAATCCTAGAGATGTATCTCTTCGATCAAAGCTATTGAGTTACTATCGAGAGCTTATAGTTATTTATGCATCTACTACTACCACGGGTTGAATGTGAGGGCGTTAACCCAAGGCACAGTACCTTTGAGTGAACGATGCAAACAAGAGGATGATTATTTAGGGACTGGTTCAAAGACCGCCCCAGACATAGGAGATGATTTTAATGAAACCAAGTATTCATCACCTCCAATGTCCTAGGTCCCTCATCCTCATTCTAGGCCAACCTCCTCTACCGCTATGTTCTCGCACCAAAAAAAGGGTCACGATCCGATGGTTTTATCTGCCATGCACTTTTTCATTTAAGCTAATGAGGCCATTACCTCATAGAGTGATCCTATCTTTGTGACCATGGTGGAGATGAGTATTTAAAAATTGAGTGAGATTCATGATCTGTTGGACGACTTATTCTATATTGCTCTTATGAAATTGGAGGACTTGACCCATTGTAGGATGTTTCTTGCCCTCCCCCTTAACTGTAGACGTGGCTACTTGGAGAAGCTTCCATGATTGTCTGTCTACCTTGTTTATTTGCCCATTTGCTATGCTATCATGATGTTTAGCTGCACACTTACCATTTGCTACTTTTTAGTGTTATGATACAATTATTTATTTATTTATTATTAGTATATGTGTCGCCGTTTTATCTATAATATCATCCATCCTTAATTAGTTTGCTTACCATCTTAGAGTAATATTAACTCAATATCTTCCCCACCCGCAATTTTGTAAATTTTCTTGGATTGAAATTTTGGTAGGAATAGATGGTGAAAACATTAGAGATATACCTAATGATGTAGTGGATGATGTGTTCGACAGCATGCAAAATGAAAATACTACCGCTAGTCAGAGATATCTAAATCATTCATTCGAGGGTTTTCTATACTTGTATCAAGTGTCTCCCCATTTCTTCGCAAACTAATTGAGAATACCATTCAAGGATTTGCTATATTGCAACATGGATTGGTTGATTGAGTTGTTCTAAGGACATCAATGTTAATTTTTTGAACAATTGAAGATGAGTAAACATAAATTTCGTATCCTCTGTGGTCAAATAAAAGACCATGGCCTAATTGTAGAACATCAACATAGTCAGATCGTGATTAAAAAGAGTGTTGCTGTATTTATTCAAATAGTTTCCATGCACCACCAACACAAAATTAGTGCTAAGAGATTCCAACATTCCACTAAGACTATATCACAGCATGTGAAGCTTGTATGTGATGCTCTATATAGATTGGCACCTGGGTATATATACCCTCCAGGTTTTAATTCAGTCTCAGACTACATACGATATAATAGAACTTGTATCCATACTTTAAGATTTGTCACCACATTATTCTATTGCATGTTAACTACATAGTTATGTGACTTATTATACCATTTTCGCTAATAAGATTGCATGGGGGTAATTGATGGCACCATTGTACTGACATGGGTGCTTGCAAATAAGCATGGTGTATACCAATGTTGAAAGGTTTTTGTTGCACAAAATGTCATGGCAATGTTGGGAAGGTAGCCAATGATGCTCGAATTTTTCTTGATACACTATCCAATTTGGAGTACAATTTTTTCTTGGCCTCTTATAGGTTATTTTACAAATGACACCGAGAACCCATATGTTATTCTATCTTATATTCATCAATTAATGCATGATAATTATAAATTATTTGCAAGTAAATACTACATGGTTGATTCTGGATACACAAACTTCCCTAGTTTCATGTCACCATATAGAGGTGATAACTATTATATTCCCGAATAGTACGAGGCAAATCATGGACCTTGTATAATGAGAGAAATGTTCAATAGCCGCTATGCCATGGTCAGGAACCATATTGAGCAATGCTTTGGGATTTTGAAGAAGTGTTTCCTAATTGTTTGAGGCATGATGCTTAATTACCTAGTGTCCATGGAATCTGAAATTGTTGTTGCTTGTTGCGTACTTCACAATTTTATGTGTAAACATAGTGTACAGGATGATGTCTTTGATAAGTAGGCTGACCCAGACTATATGGATGAGGATGCCCAGGCATCCACACAACAACAAACAAAAATTGTTGATATGTTTCAAGAAGCTATTTGGGAGCAAAATATGCTGCGTGACTCCATCGCCCAATAAATATGGAATGATTGTAGACATACTTAGATATCGTTTACTTGCCTCAGACTTATGTTGTATGTTCTGCTCATGTTACGTTACTACTTTAGTATTGTTCTCTATCTTACATTTTACATTTATGTTGGATATCTTATGTTATTCTTGGATCTTCTATTAATGATTTGCATGTTTGATAATGTAGGAGTTGAGCATGGCTTTTGTTGTTCCTGATATGATGTGTTAATATATGTTTCCCTTGCTCGATATTGTTATACATATGAATATTACAATAAAATACTTATTTGTAGTGAAGTTCAATTTAATATGAATCAGCTACTATGGTGCTTGCACTGCATTGCATGTGCTCTTACAGCGAAAGCTGATGTTGTTGTTCATGGTGACAATGAAGAAGAAATATGGCTGTTAGTTCTACACATGTCCATTGCGTGGAAACTAAAAAGGAAATTTCATTTGGGGAGAGGATTGGGAATGTCTCATATTCACATATGAGTGCTTCACATAAGCATACATCCTCTACTGCTTTATCTTATTTACCTACAGATTTACCCAAGGGTGCTCCCTCTACAAGTTCGAGCCACACATCCATATTGACTGGTGATTTTGGACATGCATAATGTCATCTTAGTACTCCAATTGGATGGATGATATGCGCATGCTATAGATTCACATGCATTTTGTTTGTCTTTATTATTGTCATGTTACTCATGTTACTTATTCATATTGTTGGCTCTCATTGGTAATGTTTTTCCACTGTACGATACATAACAATATGACATTGCACATTTCATTGAACTTGTGCTATTATGCATTTGGAATATGAAAACCTTTATTCAACTTTATCATGAGTATAATGTGTGTGTAGCACAATGTTAGTGATGTTATTCAACATAATTAATGGGTTGTATATATTGTTTCTTTATTGTCCTAGACAACTACACTTGTTTGTTTTGTTTCACAAATTGGCATGTACAAATATTGTGATATTACAATAATTTATTCCGTAGTGCATTTCAGGTATGTCGCTCATAAGTGTAACTAACTGATGGATGAGTTTTTCCATGATCCGTTATGGACTAAGGACGAGGTGGCAGCTTTAATGAGTCTCATTATGGCTAATGTGAGTAATAGCAACCTATCTGATCATGGAGTCATGTTGTTATTGTGTGATGAAATTTCAGTATAGCTATCCCGTGAGTTTGGGAGGGATGTCACAGCTCATATGGTTAGGTTTAAGATTGGATAGCTACGTAGGTGCTACTACTCATTTATTGACAGTTAACATGCAATATTGGCAGCATATACAACATGTATGTATTTTATTTTTATTATATGTCTTTCTATCGTGAAGCATACATCTAAAAAAAAATATGTGATAAGGTAGTACATGTGTATCACCATCTTAACACTCCAATAAGGTGTTATTCCTTAACATTTTTGTTAACACTTTTAGGAGACCACTAAGCAGCGATATTTCAAATTAGGGGAGAACTGTTATGCATCCAGCTAGGGTATATTTTCACTTACACACGAACTGTCGATTTAGATGGTCCTAAAGGAGAGGCCATCTTGCCGATTGTCATATCAGACTCCAACGATAATCTCGTCCTTCCCCCACATGTCCCACCTGTGGTTGCATTGCTACCCCATGTTCGACGTGCTCTTACACGTAATCATCCGCAACCTGTATAGGTTATTCAGTTGAGTAACTCACAATGTAGCATGAATGTCAATTCTTCCCATGAGGGTACATATGAGAGCACTAGTAGGTCACCCTCAACCACTGCACCTGCTCTAGGTGGACATGGGGGATAGTTAGATGACAAGGTCCTGATATTCAGCTTGATGTTGTCTAACTAGTTATTATGTTTCTTATTTTATTACGGACTCAACTTTATGTATTTTAATTTGACCACTAGTACTGTCTATATTATGTAGTACTATGACAATATGACTTTCATTTAGGATTTGTCCGATATGCTCTATGTGCCACATGCATTTCGCAACTTCACTCGTGCAATCTTTTTTGTACTAATTACATGGCTTACATGTGAGTGGAAAATATATGTGTACTTATACATAAAGTGAAATTGTAGAAATATATATTTTGCATATATATATATATATATCAATAAAAATTTAAGCGCAATTTATTCATTTACTTATCATTAATTCATAAAATACAATTACATTCACACAAAAATTACTATTTATATAAATGTACTCACAATAAAATAATAAATATATTATATATGCTCGCATTAATCAGTATTTCAATATTAAAAATCATCATTTGCATAATAAAATTAAAGTACTGCATTTTACATTGTTTATAGAAAATGATTTTCATATTTTACAATTATATGTCCGAACTATTTTTTAATATTTATATGAAATTTTTTTCATATTATAATTAGTCACAGTTATATTTTAATATTCAAAGATATAATATTTTATAATATAAATATGTAAACATATAATATAATATTTTAAATATAATTTGGTTTCTCAATATTTCATTATATAAAGGTGTAATGTTGTTTACACTTTAAATTTTTTAAAAAGTTAATAAAACAAATTATTAAATTTCATTATTTATCATGGGATATTTTAGATAATATTAAATTAATATAATTTAGTCTACAACAACGTATATATAAATAATATATAATATTTCTTTCATAAAAAAAAATCATAAACAATCAACATGGTTTAAAATTTTCTAATAAAAATTCTTACAATCAATCAGCACTTTGCAAATTTTTATCATGAAAAATCTCACAACCAAATACCTTCTCATAACCTTTTCTTGCAAAAATTTTCACAAACAATCACTACTATAACTATCACCTATCACATCAACTATAATTATTATATTTTTATCTTACAAACAATCACTCTCCCATAAAAAAAATTTCAATCTCATAAACAAAAAAATTTCACTATTTTCTCTAAAGATAAAAAATAATAAGCCAAAACACTCTTGGCAAAATATGAATCTTTTCCATGGATTCAGGTTAGCGTCCAATCAAACGAAGGCTCCCTCATGAATCCAAACAAAGCTACTCAGCCATCTAAAGATTAACAGCCTCCAAGCCATTAATGCACTTCGATAGCTTAAGAAGGGGAACCCTCGACTTAGTCACACTCTATTTCCGAAGAAAGGTGCTTCCCAAGTTTGTGACTCATTCGGTGTGATTTTTTTGAATTTTATAAAGGGGCCTGCAGACCCTGTTTTGGTGCCAATACCTTAGATGAGGAGTGGAAACAATACCACTAGAGATAGTTAAGGAATTGAACCTTAGTATAACCCTTGTGGGGTGGGGGTGGGGGGGATAAAGTATATCCTCTCCTTTTCTATAACCCACCCTTCTCTTTATTGGCGGTAGTTCAGATGGATGCCATATCTCGGGGACCATTGTTAAGTAGGGGTTGCGCTTTCTTTTAATGAAACCTATCTCAGCGAATGAAATAGATGCAAGGGTAGGGGAAAGTCAACTAGAAAACTAGTAAACTTACATCTCGAGTGAGATATATCAAAAAATGAACTCAGACCACAAACAGGGTCCTTTTGGCAGCCAATTCTGGTTCTATATCGATCCTCCGCCCTAGCTTTCTATTCCTTTGCCTTTGAAGGACGGGGAAAGAAAAACAATCACAACCTAAAATTAGGGATGGCAATAGGTACAGCTAAATCGGGAACTTGCCCCTAATAGGGTGGGTTAGGGGTGAAGTAAATGGATTTCGAAGCAGGTACTGGGTTTTTATTTTAGAAACCCGGCCGGATTCGAGAGGGTTTCGGGTCCTGCTGGACCCGCCCCGTATAATATAATTATTTATTAAATATTATATATAATTAATATATTTATTAAAGTTTGTTTGGTTGTTAATTTGATGAAGGATTGTTTTAAGTATTATTGAATCTTTAAAAGTTTGTATTTGGAGATTAGCAATGTTTTAGTTTATATCGAATTTGATTAATGTATTTTTATGAAAATTTGATATATGAACTAATAAATTTATAAATTTTGCATGTTTGTATTATATTATGAGTTACTAAATTTATATGTTCAATTGTAAAATTTGTAGTAATGTTTGATTGTTGAAAATTATAAAATTTGTATATCAAGCTATGAGGGGAAAAAAATCAGGTTAGCCGAGTTGGACTAGCCGGATTCGAGTTCAAGTGAAAGGCCGGCTAGGGTGGAGCCAAATGAAAGATGGGAAGGGACAAATTTCAGATTTCAACAAGCCAATACAGGATGAGTCTCGGGTCTTGCCAGACCCGCCCCAGACCCGCCCGTTGCCATCCTTACCTAAAAATTATCTTTTCTCATCTCGTTCTTTCTTTCTTCTACTCCAATCTTCTTCTCCCTTCTCACTTTTCTCTCTTTTACTGATTTACAATGTTTTTACCAGCCAACGCTCCTTATATTAATATCGGAGAGTCTCCACCGACGTTGAAAGTCGCCGGAAGCAGCCTGGGTCATGACATTTGGTATCGGAGCTGTTAGGTTCTCGGACGGCCCTCCGCAACCATGGTGGACTCTTCATGTGATTTAGAAGAAAAGATGAATCACCATATTCTGGAACGCTTGCAAAAAATGATGGAGTTAAACCAGAAGCTAATGACGGATGTTGAATCTGTGAAATCTCAAATGGTGCTATTCCAAGCGGAGTTTAAACGGCAGAGAGATGAGAACAGCGAATCTTTGAAGGCTCAAATGCTGTCGTTTGAGTTGTACCCCAAGAAGAGTGCAATGACGATTTAAATGATGAAGCTGTATCTATCATGCAGACTGTTGTGCAACCAACACAATAGGTGTTTGACGAAATACTAGAATCAGAGAAAGCCGTGGATTTACCAACTAATGAAACCGTTGAGCATCAAATATAGCTGATCCTTGATAAAATGTCGAACACAGAAATAGAGTATAAAATGGAGAGAAAGGATGAGGTACGTATTTTTTAACTTTATGAGTACAACGGTCTAAAGGGATGTTGAAAGGTGATGAGCACGGGTAATTTGAATCGTAGGGATTTGTGTTTGGGTTGTCTTGATGTAATGATGCAATAGGAGGCTTGAGGGGACATGTGGCAATACCACGCCTTCCACCGAAGCCACCACCATGGCAATTGCAAGTCGGGATTTGTTTTTGCCGTAGTAATATACAGTCCAAGGGAATGACACGTTTTCTAAAGGTTGACAAAAGCAAATTATGCAACTGGAGATAATATAGAGTCGAAGGGAATAACACATTGCATTTAACTTCTTCAGCTGAAACCTAAGGGGATACAGCTTTTAGTCCCATGAGTGAAATTATATGAGAAGATTGAATCCTCGGATAGCTGAGATTGTGAATTCTCATTTTCTAAAGGATACTGAACTGCCTCGCGGTGCTTTTGGTGCTCCTATAGCACTAACAGAGCAAAAAGATAAAGACAACAGATGCATACTTTATTATAATAACAAGTTACATAGACAATATAATGTGAGGCATGTTAAAGCCGCATCCTCTGATCCTAATGAGTCTATGGAGCCAATAGATGGTGAACATCTGGAACTAATGGAATTGATTGCTTCAAGTAAGGGATTACCTTCAATTTTGTCTCTAGGTTGTGACATTTTTTGGGAGGCTTGGTCTGAATTCCCTCCTAACTTTGTGTAATTGAGAATGCATTTTGCTATTCAACCTTGGATTTATTCAGAGATAAATGTTGGGAACCTTTTCATGGTATAGAAGTTCTGCATCACATTTGCTGATGTCCTTGAGCTTGGGGCTTTTACCATCGATGAATTTATTCAGACATTCCATGACTATGATTCAAGGCTGCTTGGTGGACATCCTCATATTGTTGAAGGGGCATATGTGTGGGGTTTTGACATATGTGATTGGCAGAAATACTTAAATCCGCTGACTCGACCTGAAGTATTAAGGCAATTCTCACCCCCCACAGGATTTGGGCTACAGTTGAAGAAAAAGAGTATTGGTCGAATATATGCAAATGCTAGTGATGAGAGTAAAGGTTGTAATGACATTGCATCAACTATGCGAAATGGTTCGATGGCTGAGAATGCAGTTGCAACTATGCAAGACAAAGGAGAACCCCTCTGGCGCAAACCAAGGCATCGATCGACACCTGGAACTATAAAATTTGCTGCATATCATGCTCTTGCTCGTGAAGGAAGTACAGGCTTGAATGTTGTTGAGCTCACAGAGAAGACTCAGAAATTGGGTTTCCGTGGCTTGACTACACTAGCAAGACTCTAGAGGCTTCAATATCTGTTACCTTGTCAAGATCTACCAAGGAAATATTCAGCAGAATGTCTTTTTAAATCCCTTATGGCACAATGGCGGTATTGGTTGGACAGACTGGGGGTAGTAAGTCAGCCGCGATTAGTTTGAGAGAAAAATTTTACGACACACAGTGTGGTGAGGTTCTAACCAATTGAGATAATCCCCAAGAATTCTAGCTTACGTGGATTAGATCAAAAATGGACCTAGTGAGCCAAGATTTTGTATTTTTTATGGGTAGCATCAAGGGCAACATTACATGTGGGAAGGATGGTGCAACTGATCAAGAGAATTAGAGTAGTAACTGAGCTAGCGAATGCTGCTAAATTTGTTGACAAACTGGTCCGAGCTTTAGACACTATGGTCGGTGAACATGGGATTCAACTTTTCAGGGGACAGAAGCAAAGAATCAACATAGCAAGAGCAATTCGAAAAGATCCCCGAATTTTACTTTTAGATAAGGCGACAAATGCACTAGATGTAGAAACTAAGACAAAAGTCCAAGATATTCTTGACAAGATTATGATTAATAGAGCAACTGTCATAGTTGTACATCGTTTGACCACAGTTAAAAATGCCAACATCATTGCAGTCATTCACAAAGGAAAGATGGTCGAGAAAAGTGCACATTCTGAACTGCGAGAGGATCATGAAGGGGCATATGCTCAGCTTATATGTTTGCAAGAAGCACTTAACGATGAAGAGAAACCTGTTTTAGAGCTAGACGTTTCAAGTGACAGAAGCGAAGATGGTAGGCAAGCAACTTAAGGAGTGCCGCCACTCCATTTAATGAGTCAGATATCTTCTGGGTTAAGAAGTGGAAGTTGCGGTTCACTATCCATCGTACTTAACCTATCTAAGGGCCTTAGTGATTCCAGAACTGAATATGAAGATTTGGAACTTACTTTCCCTGGTGAACAGAATAAGTTTGTCTTGGTCTTAGTAAAGTTTGAATTTTAGTAAAGTATATGAAGATTCCATGATTGATTTAGTAAAGTTTGTCTTGGTCTTAAAGCACATGGAGGAGAGGGCAAACTAGAGGTACATGAATTTTATTGAAGGCAGGGAACATATGTGCGGAAATAAATTTACTGAGATAGACAGATTTTCAGAACTTAGAGGAGAAGACCTGGTTGGAGTTTTTAATAAGTGGCAGCATCTCATTGCAGGGCTGAATGGGATTTCGACCCATGATATTGCATATGAAACTGGCATTTGGGAAAATAAACTTATCCCTCACTGCCTTCAGTTTTTTGATTTCCTAAACCCAACAATTCATGATCAATTGATGCTTGAGAGAGATCCATGTGAAAATGTCCAAGTTGCCAAAATTAAAACTGGGAAAATGCTTATTCAAATAGTTGAGACCGAGCTGGAGGTGAGGAAGCCAGGAGCGATATACGGGAAAATTAAACAACATTTCCAAGTTGTAATGGTGTTTTTACAACCAGTGGGTTTTGTAGTCGGAGCTTACGCAATTGGAGTCTTGAGGACAAGACTCTCTAAAGGAGGGGGCAGTGTCACGAATGCGCAAGATTGAGGAAACGAAGACGTTTTGACTTGGTTTTCTTTTATTGGGTGAACGGGTTAGATCATGCCACGTGTTGGCATCTGATGCCAGTGATGTGTTAGAAATTGTTATAATATTTTTTGCAAATTTGTTTTACACTTTTTGTTCTTTAAATATGTATTCGAACTAGAGGAAAAGGACAGACAAGAATAGTAAAATTTCTCGTCTCATTTGCTTCCTCTCTTTCTTCTTCTCCCTTTTCACTATTTTCTCTCTTTTACCGATTTACAATGATTTTACCTCCCAACCCTTCTTATATTAATGTCGCAGATTCTCCACCGACTGGGTCATGACATTTAGCGACCAATCGAACTAAAAATTGAACCCTAAATTCAAAAACACAGGAAAATTATATAGACATGAAGGGCAGACCTGTAGCACCATGAATGTACAGTATTAGAATCAGATTAAAGAAAAAATTGAGCCAACGAGAGGGAGAAAATTTAAGCCCATTCCTCTGTCAAATTTAATTTGCCTTTTGCTATTGAGCAGAGTATTTATCTTTTTGTGCTCGAGTTGAAGGATTTAAAATTAAGGCTATACTTGGGAGCATTCCCGGAGAACGCCACCGTTCTCCCAGCACAAATACAAATAGACTACTTTATTATTTATATTATTCATTCCCAAAAAATCCCTTACCTAACCCCCGCATAATCTCATCTTTACTTTTTCATTTCACATTCCCCATGCCACCAAGCATCACTGCTACTCTCTCTGTCTCTCTCTCTCTCTCGCTACTTCCCTTTCACGCCTCTTTCCCTCCCCTTCGCCCTCCACTGTTAGGATAAATAATAATAATAATAAAATAAAATTTCAACTAACAAATTCATAAAATATTATAATACAGCTCGCTTAATTATTTAATCAATTATTACAAACTTATAACATAATTATATCGAATCACCACACATATATATACACAATATTTTTTTATTATTATCTTTACAATTAAAAAAATTCTTTCATATCAATCTTTCACCCCCAACAGCAATTCAAAAGAAATAATGTGACATTTATAGTAAAAAATACTCTCTATAAAACATAACCAAACATATCAAAACTTTTAAATTACATTTTTTACTATTCTTAAAAATAATAACCAAACATCAATCACATGTTCCAATCTTTATTTCACATTCTTCCACAATTTTTTCATTATTCATTCTTCCAAAACACAAAATAAACACATAATAAAATCAAACAAAAAACATATCCAAACATTAACTAAGATTTTCTAATTTATAATAATAATCTCATTAAATTTATTTAAATAGTTTTATATCACAACGACTTTAAATTCTTGACCCCTTATTTAATTATTTTAAGACATTATAGTAAATTGATTGATTTAAAAAGAAGTACATACAAATTCTTTCTTAGAGAAGTTTCATGTTGAAAAAAGAATTTTTTTTGATAAGTTATAAAAAGATCAAATCAAATATAACTTTTAGTTAGTAAATAAACACTAATTCATGAGATTAATTCAAGAATTCAACAAAATGAATTCAAGAGTGAGACATATTTATAACTTTTCCTTCAGCATTATGGTTGAAATTTTTATATAATATATTTATCGCTTCATCTTATTTTGAATCATTTGTTTCAAATTGATGGATTACCTTCTATTACTATTTTACAAATATATGGATGGTGTGTATAATCTAAGTTTAAATGCTTATTTAAAAAAATATTTTATATACTTTGTTTTATTTTAATAAAATAAGCACCATGAATGCCATGTAGTGAAGGCGTTGAAGTATTTTTCTTATTTGTTTTTTATTATTCAGATTGCAAGTTACTTTTAAGAAATTTACTATTAATAAATAACAAGTTAAAAAATTTAAGTAATAATTCATGAGGGTAAAAGCTGAAATAACAAAGAAATCTACTTGCTTAATGCATTCAATTTGTTTTTAGATATCTTTGATAAAATATAAGGGTGAGATTAAGTTGTTGTAAAAAAATTTCAATTGAATTTTAAATAAAACTCAAAAGGATTTTATATGCTATTGATTTAAGACTATAT
>JACGDI010005846.1:11051-74339 GCA_014898725.1 Jacaranda copaia
GCACTGCCGCATTCTAAAGGTCTTCACCATTTCCTATCCAAACGGAACCGTCTATTGGTGAAACTTAGTGGAGACATTCCCCACACTCCAAGGAATACCTCACTAAAACAGTTTCACAAAATTCCTTTTCTAAGACACTCTGCTCCATGTATCTTTGCGCTGCCCGAGCGCAGAAAGACCGCTCTCGGTAGCCCTTAATGTTCGGTACCCAAACGGACACGGAATGACTTCAAACTTGGTGGGATGCATCCTCATAACTCAGAGAGTATGTCATCGAAATAGTTTTGCAATCCGCACCTTGGAAGAGTCTCTGCTCATGGACCATTTCCGTCCTACCGGGTAAGTCGATAACGCCTTGTTGCTCTAAACACTCCTCCAAGTCACGATCGTCATTCTTCTCCAATGAGCGACCTGTGACACCGGGGCTCATGCTCTTGACGACACCCCATCTCTCCCTTTCCAATAGAGATGGATTTTGTTCATAATTTTGTTGGGATCCTATCCCCCGGCTTTCTTTTCAATCAACACGCAAAATTTGTTCAAGTCCCTCGACGACTACGACACAAGAACTCCTTCAGTCTCGGATCATCTAAGACACAAAATTGTCCAAGTCTTTAAATTAATATTACATTAAACTTCGCCAAGTCACCTAATGAACGTCACAATAATTAATTAAATTAATAATATTGTTTTTATGAATAGACATAAAACAAAAATCAAAACCAAATTTTATTAAATTTTTAATATGAAAATAAAAAATTTCAAATTGAAAATAAGGGGTTTAATATATGGATAATTTTGACTATAAGGTAGTGTTCGAAAAATCGGACCATTCATTGAAGCAAAAAACTTATCGGTTCACAGTTCACTAGTTCAACCGTTAGTTGGACCATAATTAAACCATAATTGAACCGTGACATCATAATTACAAAATATATATTTATATTATATATTACTTAAAAAATAATAAAATACCAAAATATAAAATATAAAGAGCTTAAATGATATTGTCTAACATTACAATCCAAATTTCACAATTTATATTATAAATGATCATAACAATTTAAATATATCAAGTCTAAAGTTTAAAGTTGAGAGTATATAAGTTAATTCTAAACTCTAAACTAAGGTTTTTTTTTTTTCACTTTTAGATAGCTTGCTAGGTGTATCTTAGCCATCAAACTTTATACTTAGAACAAAAAAAATTAAAAAAAATTAATTTAATTAAAAATAAAATGAAAAAATCTATCCAGTTCACCAGTCCGACTGGCTGGTTTGAACAATTTTTACAAAATATAACATTTTTTTTCAATTTTTCGATTTTTTGAGAAAATTGGACAGGTTTGCCAGCCGATTGACCTACCGGACGATTCAGTTTGATTTTTTAAACAGTGCTATAAGGGTAATTTGGTAAATTAATCATGCAATAGTCCAATAAATTAAATTAAAAAATTAAGCAAAAGGGTCAAAGAACCCAAAGAGAATTTAAGCCAGGAGAAATGGTAGAAAAATCCTAATAGGCCTAAGCTCTTCAAGACAAAAAGCTAAAAATACAGAGTCCTAGAAGGAACTTGAAATAAGAAATCATTTGCAAAAGAACTGCGAACCTTCAAGAACTTTCCAAAGCAAAGATTTCTCTACCCACATTTCAAAGAAACGAACCGACTCCTACTGCCTGTCAAAAAGGACCACACTCGATTTTCATGCAACATCAACCTGTAATCAAATCCTAGACTCTGGTCAATGATTTCTTAACCACACTTTCGAGATTATATACAAATTATCGGTCATGTCTCTCATTCAAGATTAATTAAATTTGACAGGATAAGGGCAATTATTTAAAGATGAATAATTATATTGATCTTGCAACGCATGAAACAAGAATCTAAAATTACGGTGACAACAAATCCCATCTACTATGTCTCAAATCAAAAGAAGATTTAATAATGCCGTTGGAAATAATAAAATGAACTTTTTTATTGTTCTAATATATCTAAGTCACATTTGATCTATTGAAATGATCGTCTCGCACAATTTTTGATCCATTTAATTTTTCTATCAACCGCTTTTCAAGCTTTATTAATTATAATCACATCCACACATGCATAAGTAACATAAGAATATCTTGGTCCAACAAAATAGTCAACATTGAGGTTCTGAAGGCAAACTTGGATTTTTAAATTTTTTGATAATGACGTTAGCAAATTCTGCTAGAAAATGAATTGAAAAGTTGGAATTAATATGCCCAATTACACGTAGAAAATTCCTACATTATCTTTAAAGTGATAATTGGTCTTGCTATTTGTGCTGCAAGGATTATGACAATTCGCCATAGTATTCAACTAAGGCATCCAAGAAATTGTAATTAATACTCTGAAATTTTTACTTAAGCATTTCTATTGACATTGAAAAATAAATGAGAGAGTATGAGACTATCTTTGTTGGAGAGTAATAATGTTTCTTGCTTTTGGAAATTACTT
Source organism: Jacaranda copaia (assembly GCA_014898725.1). Classification (NCBI taxonomy): domain Eukaryota; kingdom Viridiplantae; phylum Streptophyta; class Magnoliopsida; order Lamiales; family Bignoniaceae; genus Jacaranda; species Jacaranda copaia. The sequence goes on from JACGDI010005846.1 coordinate 13,532, forward strand.
ACATAATTTGTGTAGATTAATTCCTCTCACATAAGTTACAACAACTATTCACAACAATTATGACTGCTACTTTAAACAATGCACTGATTTTAACAGTTTTGTCTTTTCATAACAATCACATTATTTTTGATTAAAAATGTAATTTAAATAATTAAATAAACTACTTAATTAATTAAATTCTGAATTAAAATATAATTTGAATTTAATCCATGCCACGTCGCTCCTGTGCAAAGTGTTAAGTGCTAAGTCTTAATTATTAAATATACATATATATTTAGAGAGAGAGAGAGAGAGAGAGAGAGAGAGAGAGAGAGAGATTAATATTCAACCAATATATAATCCCATGCAATTGTACACTCTCCAAAAAATCTTGAAATAATCTAAAAGCTAAATAAGAGATTCGCCTAATAAATGGACTCTCTTATTCTTATTTTTTCAATGTGAGATTAAGATCTCGAAAGAATTCTCATCTCTTTTTCACTTAACATATCATCTAGTAGTCCTAATTAATTCCAACAATCCCCCACTTAGATAGTAATGTTAAGAATTTATAGAATCATGCATAAGAAAGATGTCTCTTGACTTGAATCTTTCCTTCGTGTAAGTACTTCAAAGTTGTAATAGAATAGATAGTGTCTTAAGTGATTGAGCCATTATTCTTTGCATTAGAACCGAAAGTACCTACAAATGACTCTCCAACACCACTAGAAATTCATTGAGATTCTTATAGCACTAATATGGACATGTGCTACATCTTAGTATTCATAAACATTTTTGAAGGTCGACCTTTGAACCTTTGCTAGGAGCGGCACCACTCATTATGTTTATATAGGTGAGATTTCCCTTAAGCTTTGAATAATTTTGATCATATTCAAACACCTAAGCCTCATTAAGAGTTATACTTAGCCTCCAAATATTATGTACTAGCTTACTTAAAAGTTGTCCTAGTACCTCCACAGCCAATCATCAGCAACTTGTTTTTACCTATTCAACTTTTAACTAGTGGCAATGCTAGAGAAAGTTGGGTTTCTATTACTGGTGACTCCATGAAAAGGATCTTAAGCCCATTATAATTGATGTTTACCTTACTAAACCCTTAGTATGTCCTTTTGTGAATAGGTCCAACAAGATATTACTTATTCTTGTATATATTATGGTTATAATTCCTTCAAGAATTAATTGCTTGACATACTCATGTCTCAAGCTTATATGTCTAGATTTTCCATTATATATCTTGCTACAAGCTCCAGACATAGCAGCTTCACTATCACAATGTAAAGAAATGACTGGTATTTGTTATGGCTATAACTATATTTCTAGTAATAAATTTCTCAACTATTTTGCCTCTTTACCTTCTCTTGCTAATGCAACAAACTTAGACTCCATAGTAGAATAAGTTATGCATGTTTATTTCTTCGAAGTGTAAGAGATAGCTCCTCCACTAAGGGTAAATACCCAACTAAATATAGACTTATTGTCATTGGCACTTGTTGTCCAACTGGCATAGTGTATCCTTCTAATATCACTGGGTAGTTTTCATAATCCTGTCCTATATTTATAGTTCTTTTGAGATATCTAAGGACTCTAGCAATTGCTTTGCAATGTTCAGTGCTAAGATTACTAGTATATTTGGAGAGCCTGGGAATGGTAAATGAAATATCTGACCTAGTACAATGCATGACATTCATAAAACTACTAATTACACTAGCATACTCAATTTGAGCAACAACTCTCCCGGAGTTCTCCACTAGTCTGTGTGAACTATCATATAGGGTGCTTATCTTTTTGATTCCCAAACGTTGATACTTCTTTATAATTTCCTCAATGTAGTGGGATTGGAACAAAGCATAACCCCTACTATTTTTCTTAACTTTAATGCCCAAGATAGTATCTACCTCACCTAGATCTTTTATTTTAAACTGTGAGGATAAATATTTCTTTGTTTCTTTTATGTCATTCATATTTGTCCTAAATATAAGCATATCATCAGCATACAAGCACAAAAAGACACCATAATCCTTTGTGAATTTAGAATAAATACACTTATTTGCATTATTATGCTTAAACCCCCATTAGACAAAATAATAGAATCAAATTTCTCTTGCCACTATTTTGGTGCTTGTTCCAAGTCATGTAATGACTTTACCAACTTGCATTCTTTCTTTTCATTTCTAATAAGGATAAATCCATCAGGTTGTTCTATGTATATCTCCTCATCCAAATTACCATTGAGGAAAGCTATTTTAACATCCATTAATGTGCATATAAATTATGAATAGGTGCTAGAGCAAACAATACTCTAATAAATGTTATTCTAACTACTGGTACCTACTGATATAAGATGGCTCAATAGGCCCAGCCTAATGGCTGTCAACTTAGGAATTAGATATGAAGTCTACCACCAAGCCCATTTCACACTTGAAACCCAATCATATGGTCAACCTCTCACTCTCTTTCGCTCTGACACTCTGAGCAACATTGATGTCATTCGACCAGCCCATAGGTCGAACTCAAATGCTTGATGGTTCCAATGAGAGTTTGGAGAGGGTAACCATCAATTGTCTAACATATCTGGAGCTAGCTCTTAGGATGATCTTTTGGTCAACTAGACAGGTTGACTCATTGCAGAATCTCTTCCTTATCATATTAAATGCCTTAACAAGTAGCATGCCTCAGTATTAATGGCGCATACCGCTTTTGTCCCATCTATCCAATCGCAATCCCTTTCTAAATGTAGATATATCATCTACCTAAAGAAAGCTATAAATACCCATTACCAGCCTCTCATAAGAGATGCCATCTATTCTAAAAAGCCCTCACTCTGCTACTTAATTTTTTGGTTGATCTAATACTAGATTGAGCATCAAAGTAGCATAGTCGAGAGCACCTCGGCTAGCCTGACGTTTGCTGGTGATTGCAAAATTGAGCCCGAGTATCTTTGGAGTTCATTTATTCGACCAGGCAAGTTGATCCACCCAAATTCCAGTCCAGTCTAGTCACATTCAACTTTTACCCTTACCATTTGGCGTCATCTGTGGGAACTTTAAGTCTGCAATCAAAAAATGATAAACACTAAGTGAGTTATTTCTAAGCGAAAGGAGAATAGGAAGTCCCCAACACCTCTCCTTTGACCTTTGTAAGAACTAGATATGTCAAGGCCAAGTGCCCAACCAGAATAAGTGGTCACTCTGACCATGCCCCAATTAATACAACTCATTAGTGAATAAATATCTACCTAAATATCTGCTCAACTTTTTTGCTACCCTACTCGAACTAGCAGCCAATGCTACCCCATAACCTACTCCCCTCGAGGAGAGGCTACCCAGAGAGAATCGTGGTCAGCCAAAATCTAGGCAACCACCTTCAAAGCATTAAATGAGCCCAAGGCACTTTCCTAGGGAAGAAGCATGACCTGCCTCTCATGAAAAAGTTGCGGATTCAATGGATCACTATGCTCGGCTCATTCGAGCCCAACAATGCAATAAGGTCGAGCGCCCTAGGCCTCAAGCAAATAAAAACATGTCTCAAGCTAATCGAGAGGAATAGGAAAAAGTGTCCCACCAAGTCCAGTAGTTGAACAGGTGCCCGGACGAGATCTTGAGAAAGAACACCAAGAGAAACCCCTATTACTAGAGGCCACATAGGTTTGGCCATAAGAGGGAGTCATCGTTCATCCAAGAGATCATTGATGAGCATACTGCTGTTGATGCTAAAGTCCTAATCGAACTCCCCTAATATGATGGCTAATTGGACCCCAACGAGCACTCAATATAGTTTAAGCACATGATGCAGTTGTACGAACACAACAAATACATTCATGCAAAGATGCTAGTGACTACCTTTTAGGGCATTATGCTCGATTTTTTTGTTAATCTCAAGCCAATGTTGATCTATTCAAACGACTAGTTATGGGATAAGTTCCTACATCAGTTGCTCATCAAAGAAAAGTGAAACTCTCCCATACCTACTTGCGTACGGTCAAATAGAATGAGGGAGATTCCCTTCATAATTTATTCACTAAATTCAATACTGAAGTTCTGAAGATCAACAGCCCACGGATTGAATTCCTAATTTATGCTCTCTCTTGGGCTTTCGACACAAGGAGTGTGCTAATGTGTTAATACGAGAGTAGCCCAGGTTGATAGAGTAGCTGCTCGACCTTACAAAAAGGTACATGACCTAGGAGGACATAAATAGGCACAAATATCGCAACCCTAATGCTAATAAGAAAAAAACCAAGTAGAAAAATGATCGATAGTAGAGAGAATGACATTGATCTCCCATCAAGAGGTTTCATGATTATACATCACTTAATCTTCTTAGAAATGAGGTGTTGTTTGCCATCTAGCATGACAACCTCCTGAAGAAACCTTGAAAGTTGGCCAAGACAGAAGTCATTAGGAAATCCAAAAAGTACTGCCATTTCCATAAACAGAAGTGCTACGACATAGAAGACTACTTCAATTTGCACAATGAGATTGAGATGCTGATTCGACAACTCCATCTCAAAAAATTCATCGATGAGAGTACATGATAAGATGGGGGTAAAATTGACTAGAATCCCCATAGAGAAAGGTTGATTAGCCTAAGGAAGGAGGACAAAAGAAAAAAGCCCGCCCATGATCCTCACCCACCAATCAAAGAAGTAATTGATACCATTATTTGAGGCCTAACCATAGGGGATTCGAAGTCATCCAGAAGGTAGAATTAGCAAAGATTGGAGTTAACCAAATCCACTACAATCAAAATAATCTTCCAACTCTCGATCAATGCAGAACCAATTTTCTTCATTGATACGGACCTCGCCCACCTCAAGAACAAAGGAGTTGAGCACAAGTTAGACTGCCCTATGGTTGTATCCATCGAGATTACCAACTTTGAGGTGTAAAAGATCCTGGTCAACAACGGTAGCTCTATGAACATCATTTTTCTCTCGATTCTAAAAAAATGAATATGGGTCAGCTGAAATTCAAGCTTGTCCATACATCTCTAGTTAGATTTAGGGGCTCAGAAATCATTCTCGAATGATCTATCAATCTGTTAACATCATTTAGAGAAGCCCCTCAATGCAGAACCCTAATGATCAATTACCTGATTGTAGATGCATTTTTTGCATATAGTGCCATCATTGATCGACTAGTCTTGAATGACTTCTATGCCATTGTGTCCACATGTCATATGAAAGTTAAATTCCCTACCACAGTCAAGATAGGGGAACTTTTATGCAACATGCAAGAAGCCATTGTTGCTACACCATTTCAGTTGAGGCGAGCAAGAAAAAAAATCAACCACAACTAAAATACTCAAGGACGCCCCAGTAGCGAAACCTAGTGAGGGATATCAAATCAAGAAGTACAAGTTTGACAAGACAAATATTGAGCCCATTGGAGAATTCAAACAATCAAATTAGAACCAAGGAACCCCGACAAGACAACCTGAATTGAAAGCGAGATAGGCTACCACTAGAATATCTTATGGTTGGTTTCCTATGCAAGAATGTCGATGTATTTGCATGGAAAGCTTTCAACCTCTAGGGGATCGACCCTTGCATCATCATCCACCATTTGAATGTGGACCCCTCATATAAACTAGTAAAGTAGAAGATAAGGACATTCAATGCTAAACGATGCTAAATCATTGAGGAGGAGGTCAACAAACTTTTAGAGGCAAGATATATTATAGAAATTCAATATCCATTTTAGCTTTGTAACATTATACTCATCCCTAAAAATGAAGGAAAATGGAGTATGTGTAATGACTTTACTAATTTGAATAAAACTTGTTCTAAAGATCTTTACTCCCAACATCATAGAGATTTGCTAGTCAATTCTACTGCTGGCTATGAATTATTAAGTATGACGGATGCATTTTAAGACTTTTATCAAATATTCATATCACTTGAGGTAAAGGACAAGGCATCTTTTGTCGTCCCCAATGGGGAATACTGTTTCTTGATCATACCTTTTGGGCTCAAAAATGCAGGAACAACTTACCAAAGACTAGTAAACTTTATGTTCAAAAATGAGGTTGACAAGTTTATGGAAGTTTACATTGATGACATGATCGTCAAGATAGAGAAAGCCAGGAACCATTTAATGAGCCTCAACCACACATTCTCAATACTACGGGTGTTCGGCATGAAACTAAACCCTAATAAATATACCTTTAGGGTTTGAGAAGGCAAGTTCTTAGGTTACATAGTCAGTCAAAAAGGCATTGAAGCAAATTCGTAAAAAATTCAAGCAATGTTAGGTGTCGCCCCTCCCTAAACAGTAAGAGACATGTAGTACTTGGTTGGGTGAATCATAGCCCTTAGCAGGCTCATTGCTCAGTTAGTCGACAAGAGTCTGTCTTTCTTCAAGATTCTCAGGAACACTAAGAAATCAAGCTTCCAATATGGAACAGTGTGGCCAAGCCCTAGTCGAGCACAAGAACTACCTCTCCTCACTACCCATGCTTGCCTAACCTAAGTTAGGAAAAGTATTGCACATATATGTGGCAGTGTAGACGGCCCTAATCAACTTAATCTTAGTCTCAACTAGGGGTGAAATTTGTCAACCTATTTATAATTATAGCAAGGCTCTCTAATGCCCCAAGCAAAACTACCTCAAGATCGAGAAATTTGCCCTTACTTTGGTTATAGTAGCCTAAAAACTACAGCCATACTTTCAATCCGACGTGATCATAGTATTGACAAATCAATCACTGAAGTAGGTCTTGTTAAAACCTGACATGTTGGGGTAACTGACCAAATGAGTGATTGAACTGGGGAAATTCGACATCACATTCCAACCCTCAATAGCTATAAAAGCACAAGTTTTGGCTAATTTTATCACCAAAAAACACAACCTCCTTAACCAAAATGACCACAACTCTCTCGTGTGGACTTTACATATTGATGGATTAGCGACCACTTTAAGAGGTAGAATAGGTGTTCCATCCATTCCTCACTCATGGAGGACTATGATTTCACAATCAAACTCAACTTTCTAGTAACCAATAGTGAGGCCAAATATGAAGCCCTTCTTGGGGGTATGAGAATGGTGGCAGACCGTGGAGTCAAATAGTTAACAGTAATCACAGACTCCCAATTAGTTGCAGAGCTAATCAAAGGAAACTTTGAGGCCAAAGAATCCAAGATGAGTCAGTACCTGGTTGAGGTGAAACAACTACAATAGTTGTTCAAGAGCTTTACCTTTAGCCAGGTGCCTCGATCAGAGAACAAGCATGCTAATGCTTTATCTAAGTTCACAAGCTTGATAGAGAGGACTAAAGACATAACAATAATATTTTTGGTTGCAACAAACCCACAATAAGCATATTCGACCAAAACTTGGCAGGGAGTGTTGAAAAAGCCACTCTTTATTAGCAAGATGTAATAAAACTCTACTTAAGTCAAGGAATAGTCCTCGAGGATAGAAATGAAGCGCATAAGCTTAGAGGTCAAACATCCAATTTACTTTTGATAAGCATGACCAACTTTATAAGAGGTCAATTTTTGGACCACCTTAAGGTGCTTAGACCCAGGCCAGACCCGTGAGATCTTACAGAAAATTCATGCAAGCATTTGTGGAAACCATTCTGGAGGACGCTTCCAGGCCTATAAAATTATCAAATATGGGTATTTCTAGTCGAGTCTTTCTTATTTCTAAAATGAAAGTTATGGTACCAATTATTCTTTTACTTTTAATATATTCAATAAAATTTACATGTCCAAATTACTACCATTTATTAAAAAACTTTTTATCACCAGATAAGCTCAATATTTTGTTAACTTTTGATTTTTTTTCTTTAGTTTAATATTGTTAAAAGATGCCGTCGACTTCGCTAAAAGGTGTTTGTCTTGTCAAGTTTATTCAAACATCCCACACCAACCTGCGACATCAATGGTAAATGTTCGAGTCACGTGGCCATTTGACTAGTGAGACATCAATATTGTTAGTTCCTTACTAAAGACATTAAGTTAAAGGAAGTTTATCATTGTCGTAGTTAAGTACTTTACTAAGTAGGTCAAGGTAGAAGCAGTTCCCAAAATAATGGATGTGGCTATTAAAAGATTTATTTGGAAAAACATTATTTACCATTTTGGCCTCCCTAAGGTCCTGATCTTAGACAACATAACCTAATTTCAAAACAGGAGCACAAGAAATTGGTATGAGGCCTTAGGGATATGCCAACACTTTACTTTAGTGGGGAACCCCCAAGCGAATAGCTAATTGAAGTAATGAACAGAATTGTCTTTGACCATCTCAAAGCTCAACTAGAGGGGACTAGAGCAAGTTGAGCAGATGACCTCTCTGAAGTCTTATGGGCATACCGAATAACCCCTTAAACAGCTACAAGTCACAACCCCTATAGTTTGTTCTATAGTTCCAAAGTAGTCATATACAACACACAGCTTGAGTGATCTACTTTAATCAAATCATGAACATATCCGAAAGGAAACTCGACCTAAAAATCATCGATGAGCTGTATCAGAAAGCTTACAACATGATGCAATGATATAGATCAAAGATGACAAAGCGCTACAACAAAGGAGTTCAACCGTATAGCTTTAAAGTTGGAGATTTCATTCTCTAAAAAGTGGAAGTGTCGAAGAACATAGGCAAACTTGACTTGAAATAGGAAGGGCTCTATTCCATGAGCAAGGTGTTAAAGCACAATACATATCAACTTGCAAAAATGGCAATGAACTCCCGTGACCTTGGAATGTAGTAAATTTAAAGAAATTTTATGTATGAAGAGACTTCCAGCCTCCATTATGTAGCTCCACGTTAATGAAATCACTTATGTTTCTACAACCATGCATTCACACAGCTAAAGAAAACCCCCCCCCTCTCTCTCTCTCTAAATTAGTAAATAAGTCAGTCATCTACAGTTAACCCTGTAGTTGACAAAAACTATGGCATCAAACTGTGAAATCAAAGGATTTTTAGCCCAAGTAAATAAACAAACTGATCATTTCTAGTCGACCCCGCAGTCGACGAAAACTATGGCATCAAGCTATGAAATCAAAGCTTTTTTGGTCCAAGTAAATAAACGAGCTGATTGTATATGGTTGTCCCCGCACTCTCGCAGTTGACCAAAATCAATAGTTTCTAGCCACAAAATTAAAGCTCTTTATCCTAAGTAAATAAATGTGTTAACCATTTATTGTCGACCCTAAAGTTTACCTCAAGGCATTATTGCAATAAATCAGGCCCTCAAATAAAAAATAATGAACACACTCAACCAAAAACTTGACCCCGCAATCAAAGACAACATTGTGAGGTGTATTAAATTAATATGATTGACACGATGAACTTGATTAAATTCCATGCACTTGATTCCATTATTTTTAAGGTTATATTATCTAAGATCAAATTGTTGTTCATCAACAACCCACATTCAATAAGAAAGAAAACATAATTTCATTCAATTTAAATTGTTGTTCATCAATGAAGTTTAGTACACATTGATGAGCATAAAATACCATTTCATTCAATTCATAAACTTTTGATTACAAACTTTGCCCAAAAAAAATGTAAAAAAGAGCGTCTTGCAAGGCGACCAAATACATGTGGTAAGATACCTCAGTGATTGCTCGACCCTACACACTCAGTTTGTGCACCTCGAGCACCCTCTTCAATCGCCTAATTGAGCTTGTCACTCGAAGGGATGGCAACCACCACGGCACTATCCATTTTTTGCTCAAGCATCACCGTGGGAAGTTAAACAGTAGTAAATGCAAGTTGAGAAGGCCCTGCCTCACTGACCAAGAAATCACTTCTATGAGGAGAAAGGAACTAAGCAGCGTCGACTTTGCCATTGCAAATATCGAACTCAAAGTCATTAGCAAACCTAAACTCCTTTGCCACATCAGCTAGCTTCTTCCCCACCTCGGCCTATTTTTTCTATGACTCAGTTATGGGCTCGGCCAGACGAGTTTTTGTATCTCTTTCTTCAGCAGCGGCCTCATTATGGTCATGGTACATTTGCAGCTACTCATCTAGTGTGAGGCTAAGGTGACTCTTATCCTCTGCTCAAAATGCATACCCTATATACTGTAGCTATTTGACCACCTTCTCAAACACATCTTTAGCATCGTTTAAAGAAAAAACAACACTGGCATCCTAAAATGCCGAGAACAACATAAATTGTTGCACAGGCCCTCACCATACTGTGGCAACTTTTTATAAAATTCAACTCAATAGTCCTAAATGGCCGCATCATACTTGGCTACTCGACTAGAATCATAGCCATGCTATGCATCTATTCTTGCCTAATTCAACAACTTGTCCATCCTAGTCGTTTTAATGATAACGGCAACTAGCTAGCTATCTTTCATTACGAGCTAATTATTGAGGTCTTCAACCTCCTTTGTTAACTACTCAACCCACGTTTGAGCAAACTCAAGCTGAGCTTTGAAAGTATCCAAGTCTAACGCTGTTGCAATTCATCATGGTCGGCCAGAGCCAGTTTTGACCTTTTATAGAAATAGTAGCCTAATAAGCTCACCTGCAAAATAAATAGTTTTGAATTAGCAAACAACATTTGACTACCAAATAAAGCTTAACAAGATATGCTATTCAACCAGACCCTTACCATATTCGAGTGGTAAGCCAAGGTTCTAAGTATAACATCCTGGCTCAGGTCCATAAACTTTTCCTGGTCAAACGTAAGAAAATCGGCCACCATCACTTTGAGCAGAGTAGCCCTGATCGACCCCACTAACAGCATTGAATACAAGTTTTGCACAGCCACGGCTATCTCCATCCCAAATCAAGGAAATGGCAACTTTAGCAGATGAAATAGCATGTCATCCTTACATTTCCCAAACAGATCATACCCCATCAACTTGCCCAACCCCCCAGCCTTTCCTTTACCCTTCTCAACTATAGTTTTTTTTGGAGCAAGACTTTCTTGCTCGACCATCATCTTCTTTCCTCAATCGATGGGGCTGTTGTTTGCAATTTTCATAGGTTGAGCAAGCGATGCAGTAAGGGATGGCTACACAACCTGAGGCTACGGCACCACGACTAGAGAAACCTCTCAATGAGCCACCATAACTTGATGATGCTCTTTGTTTCTTTGGGCTCGAGCCAAAGTTTCTTGCATTGCACAATTCATCGTCTTTTCTTGATCTACCAACAAAACAGACAATAGCAAGAATGATTAAAAGCAAATGCAAAGATACATGCTAGGGGTGTAAATGAGTAAAGATGATTCAAAAATAGTTCTGGCTCAACCTGATGAAAGCTTGTATTCAGCTCGATCTTTTTAAGCTCGAGCCCAGTTGAGTTTGCGCTCGATAATTAAACAAGTCAAGACATTTGGCTCGCAAAGCTCGCGAGCCTAAATGAGATTTTATTATATATATACACATATAATTATAATTTAGGCTTATATAATAAAATCTATAATAATAATAGCAATAATAATTTAATTTTTTATTTTTAGAAAAATATATAACAAAATTATTTAAAGAATTTATAATCATAGATTTTGTTTTGAATCTAAATGAGCTTGAGTTAATCTAAACTTATACAACCTCAAGCTCATTTGAGCTTAATGAATTGAGTTTTTCTATTTTTCTATGACGAGTCTTATCAAGTCAAACTCGAAAAACTTGCTGAGCCTTCATCTATTCCAATAAGCCAAGCTTGAGCTTGGCCTTTTAAGCTCATGTTCAAGCTCGTAAATTAATAAATGGCTAAGCTTGAGCCTTTTAGATTCGAGCTTGGCTAGACTCAGCTCGTTTACACCTTTAATGCATGTAAATAAGAAAATTCACTGAAAGTCAACAATGCTATCTACCTAGTCGAGCATTTGTTGGTAAGTCCAGGTGGGCTGGGATAAGCTAGCTAACACCAAACTTCTCTCTACAATAAACACCGAGGCTTCCATCTAACTAAACTTGATCAAATACCAGATAAATGTATTCGGGTAGGATGGAGTCAAATTCTCAGGTATCTTGACATGATCCATCCATCTCCCTCTAGGAATATTGAAGCCCCACAGTGATTGAGTATAGAGATAATGTTTTTTCCACTCCTGGCTGTAGGAGAAGGACAGTATGACAAGAAACCTTCGGCATGGTCGAGTGGTAAGGTAATAAAAGCCCGACTCGTTGATACTACCCAACTTTAGGAACAAAGGAAGGTAAAAGAGATTCGAAAGGTTTGCAAAGTTAAATATGTGCATCAAAATAATGAAACTATATATAGTCAAGAAATAGTTTGGTAATAGTTGGGTTATGCAAACCTCTAACCCATTTAGCAAGTCGACTATTGGTTATGCTAAATGAAACCTAAGTCTACACCTAAAAGCCTCATCAAATATGGTTATACATCCATTAACAGGTTGATGCATCCTATCAGTAGGTCTTGGCACTATAAGATCTTATGCAGATGAATGTGGTAAACCTGCCTAATCCGTGCTAGGTCGATGGGGGTGAGTTTAGATGCTATATCTTTATAATAGTCAAAAGTGAGTAGTCAACCATGAGACACAAAGGCTTTACTTTGCCTAACATCACCCCCAACAGCGGCGTGGTTACTGCTCAAGTTGCTAAAGGTTGAACTACTTGACTCACTAGTCGACTCACTCTCCCTAGCAGGTGAAGTCCTATTAGATTAGGTGGCCTTAATATCACTCCCCCAATACCCCCAAAATCATACAAATGCTATATTTTAAGGAAATGATGTGCTAGAATTAAACTAGGGAAAAACTTACACAATTTTGGCGAAGCCTAAAGTACAAAATAAAGTACAGTAATTGTAGAATTTGACCAAACGCAAAGTTATGAAAGTAAAAATGAGTCTTTTAATTGCACCTATTTATAGGCACTCAGGTGTGGGAATCCAAATAGCTGTAATAATAGCACAGCCGTGATTTGACGCTTCATATGGCTTAATGTAACAGGTGCATTACATGCATTACTACAAAAATCCTTATCGACCTGACCTTGCTACTTTACAACAGGCTATTCCCCAATCTTTCTCATCGATTCTCTCGATCAAAATTTGAAAGTGATAAGGACTCATGATATAAGATGTCCTAATAGGCTTAGCCTAATGGCTATCGACCTAGGAATTAGATGTGAAGTATACCACTAAGCCCATTTCGCACTTAAAGCCCAATCATACGATCGACCTCTATGGACCCCTCACTCTCTTTCGCTCTAAAACTCTGAATCGCATTGATGTCATTCGATAGGACATTGGTCAAACTCAAATGCTTTACGATCTTGATAAGAGTTTGGAGAGAGGAATTGTTGATCGTCTAACACATCCGGAGCTAGCTCTGAGGATGATTCGTTGGTCGACCAAGTAGGTTGATTCCTTGCAAAATCCCTTCCCTGTCACATTAAATGCCTTGACATATAGCATACCTCTGCATTAATGGTGCATACCGTTCTAGTACCACCTATCTTGTCATGCTAGACAAGAGACACACCCTGTAGTACTATTCTATCCTTGAAAGCTGGAAGTGAAGCCACCCAGAATAGTACACAAAATGGAAAAAACTTAATACCCCTCATGTAAAGACAAGAACCTTTTCTAAATGTTAAGGGTATCTTAGACATATCATCTACTTGGAGAAAGCTATAAATACCCCATTACATACCTCTCATAAGGGATGCCATCTACACTAAAAAGCCCTCACTCTGCTGCTCAATTTTCTAATCGATCTAATACTGACTTGAGTGTCAAAGTGCCATAGCTAAGAGCACCTTAGCTAACCTGACATTTGTCGGTGATTGCAGGACTCAGCCTGAGTATCTTTAGAGTTTATTTATTCAACCATGCTGGTCGAATCACCTAAATTCCAACCTAGTCCAATTACATAAAATTTTACCCTTACTACCTTTCTTTTGCCTAAAATGTTTTGCCACTAATCTAGCCTTCAAGGTTTGAAGAGATCCATCAGTATTATATTTTCTTCAAAAGATATTTTGCAACTTATAGGTTTTGAACCAAGGGGAAAATTTGCTAATACCTAAGTATTGTTAGATAATATTGAGTCTATTTCATCATTGATTGCCTCCTTCTAAAATGTTACATCTCTAGATGTCATAACTTCTTTATAGGATTTAGGATCTCTTTCTATATTCAATGTAAAAAGCATTTTATTAAACATTGACTCCATATTGCCCTTAACAAAGAGAATCATAAACTGGGGATCAACAAAATCTGGTCTTAAGCTCTTTTCTTTTCTAACCCTTTAACTTCTTCTAGGTTCACCAGGAGATTCAATTATTTTTCTTTTAACATTAGGTAATGTACTTTGATTAGTTTGTTTATGTGTTTGTGTAGTTACATTAGAATCATTGCCAAAACGTATCTTCAATAAATTCAACATCCCTTGATTGCACTATCACATTAGACTCTAAGTCCAATAATCAATATGCTTTAGAATGTTGAGCATATTCCACAAACACACTGTTTATGGCTCTTGATCCTAACTTTGTCCATTTAGGATACGTCACTCCATGAAAGGCTAAACAACCCCAAACTCTAAGGTAATTTAGATTTGGTTATCTCCCTTTCCATAATTCATATGGAGATACTTTAAGTTTCTTAAAAGGTATTCTATTATGTACATGATATGCAGTCAGTAAGGCTTCACCCTATAAATTATTAAGCAGTTTAGCATTCAAGATCATTGCATTCACCATGTCAACTAGTGTCTTAATTTTTCTTGTTGCCAAACCATTTTGTTGTGAGGTATAAGGTGCACTCATTTCCTATATGATGCCATTATTTTCACAAAAGGAATTAAATTCAGAAGGAAAGTATTCATGTCCTCTGTCACTTCTCAAAATTTTAAATTTTTTTCCTTTTGATTTTCTACTTCAACCTTATAAACCACAAACATGTTAAAAGCTTGATCTTTTGTTTTCATCAAATAGACATAAGTATATCTAAAATAGTCATCAATGAAAATGATGAAATATCTATTTTCTCTTCTAGTTAAAATTCCATTTCATTCACATATATCTAAATGAAGAAGTTCTAATAATTCATAAGATTTTTGAACAGAAGGAAATTGTTTCTTAGTCATTTTTGTTTATACACATATTTCACACTTTTCTTTGCTAGTATTATTGCCAGAAATTAAACCATTCTTTGACATATACTTAATATAACTAAAGTTAACATTTGCCAATCTAACATGGAATAAATTTAAAGAAGAAGAATCAACAAAGTAAGCTAAATTATTCATTTTATTAGTAACACTCAATTTGAACATGCCATCACAAAAGTAGCTTTCGCCAACAACGGCACCACTCTTAGAAAATACAACCTTATCAGACTCTAAAACAGCCTTGATTCTTTTCTTACACAATAAATTTGCAAATACAAAGTTCTTCCTTATCTGGGAAACAAAAAGAACATTAACTAATACTAATTTCTTTCTAGAAGTGAAAGATAGTTCAATGGTGCCCTTGCTAAGGACCTTAACGGTGTTGCCATTTCCCATAATTACATCTTGCCCTTCATCAACCTTCTCCAAGGTCTTGAACAGTGCTTGGTCATTGCACCCATAGACAATGGCACCAGAATTGTACCACCAATCAAGAGGCTTTGTTGTAGCAGCCATGTTCAATTCAGTGATCATACCAATATACAAATCAAAAATAATGGCAACAATGGCATTCTTTGTATAAACCATATTTGCACTATTGGTATTTTCTATCCTTTACTTCTTTCTGTAACAACAATCACGTTTAAGATGGCCTTTCTTCCTAGAATTATAACATGACTTATTAGTCTTGTATTTTTTTGTTTCAATCCCAACATCTCCTGCAAGTTTCTTTTCTTTCCTTTAAGCATGTCTTCTCCAGATTTCTTTCCTCCTGAACTAGGTTTCTTTTCATCAGTGTAGTTCACCTTGGAGAAAGTTTCAACATGCCTTCTCTGCAAATATCGAGCGTCCTCCTCAATCCTTAAATGCTTTTCAAACTATTCCAAAGTAAATTCTTCGATTGTATGAAGCATTTTCTTTCTGTAATCATTTTAACTAGGGGTAATTTTGCTATTATAGCCACCACTTGTATTAATTCAAAAATTTAAACTTTCAATTCTTTTAATTTTGATATTAAGATAGAAAAATCATGCACTTGATCCATAATAGACACATTATAAACTATCTTGAATTCAAAAAAGTTCATAATCAAGAACTTATCTACTCCTTATATTTCAGTTATGTACTGGGATTCCAACGCATTCCAAATTTTTTTCGATGACTGAATGCTAGCGAAGAGGTCATACAATCAATCAAACAGTGTGTTGAGGATATGGCCTTGATACAATACTTCATCATCCTGCCTTTTGTTTCTTTCAGCTTTGAGTGCCTTCGAATCGTTAACCTATGGTGTTGGAAGATCTTTCAAATTTGGGTCCAGCACATAAGCAATCTTCAATGCAGTGATCATGAACATTAGTTTGTCCTTCCATCGCTTGAAATTCATGCCATCAAACCAATCCAATTTTACCAAATTCTAACCCACCACTTGAAATGAACTTTTTGTCCTTCTTTCCATCTTCTCAAATTATCACCATAAGATTGCTAGAAAATGAATTGAAAAGTTGGAAGTTTAATGTGCCTAACTTCATACAAAAATCCCTACACTATTCTTAAGGTGATAATTGCCCCAACTATTTGTGCTGCATGGACTACATCAATTGACCCCTAAGATTCATCTAAGGCACCCAAGATATTGTAGTCAACACTCTAAAATTCCTACTTAAAAATTTCTGTTGATGTTGACAACTAAATGGGAGAGTATGAGAATATCTTTTGCTTGAGAGCAATAATGTTTCTTGCTTTTGGAAATTACATACATAATTTGTATAGATTAATTCTCTTTATATAAGGTTACAACAACTATTCGAAACAATATTATTGTTAATTTAAACAATGCACTGATTTTAACATTTCTGTCTTTTCCTAACAATTACATTGTTTCTGATTAAAAATATAATTTAAATAATTAAATAAATTACATATTTAATCAAATTATAAATTAAAATATAATTTGAATTTAATCCACACTGCATCACTCTTGTGCAAAGTACAAAGTTCTAGGTCTTGATTATTACATATATATAGATTAATATTCAACCAATATATATATAATTCCCATGAAATTGGACACTCTCCAAAAAATTTTAAAATAATCTAAAAACTTAACAAGATATTCATCTAATAAAGGAACTCTCTTTTTCTTATTTTTTCAATATAGGATAGAGATCCAGAAAGAATTCTCATATCTTCTCCACTTAACATACTATCCAGAAGTCTTAATTAATTCCAACAATCCCCCACTTAGATAGTAATGTTAAGAATTTACAAAATCATGCATAAGAAAGATGTCTCTCGACTCAAATCTTTCCTTAGTATAAGTACTTCAAAGTTGTAATAGAATAGATGCTGTCTTAAGCGATTGAACCATTATTCTTTGCATTAGAACTGGAAGTACCACACACATGACTCTCCAACCCTGTTAGAAATTCACTAAGATTCTTATAGCACCAATATGACCGTGTGCTATATCCTAGTATTCATAAACATTTCCAAAGGTCAACCCTTGAACCTTCACCAAGAGCAACACCACTCTTTATGTTTATATAGGTGAGGTTTCCCTTAAGCTTTGAATACTTTTGGTCATATTCAACCACCTAAACCTCATTAAGAGTTATACTCAGACTCCAAATATTATGTACTAGCTTACTTGAAAGTTGTCCCAGTACTACCACAGCCACTCATCAGCAACTTGTTTTTACCCATTGAACTTTCAACTAGCGGTAGTGCTAGAGAAAGTTGGGTTTCTATTAGTGGTGACTCTAGGAAAAGGATCTTAAGCTTATTTCAATTGCTATTTTCCTTACTGTATCCTCAGTAAGTCCTTTTGTGAATGGGTCCGCCAAGTTGTCGCTTGTTCTTATATATATTGTGGTTATAATTCCTTCAAGAATTAATTGCTTGACATACTAATGTCTCAAGCTTATATGGCTAGATTTTCCACTATATATCTTGCTATAAGCTCTAGACATAGCAGCTTCACTATCACAATGTAAAGAAATGGTTGGCATTGGTTGTGGCCACAACTCTATTTCTAGTAATAAATTTCTCAGCCATTCTACTTCTTTACCTACTCCTGCTAATGCAACAAACTCAGACTCCATAATTGAATGAGTTATGCACATCTGTTTCTTAAAAGCCCAAGAGATAGCTCCTCCACCAAGGGTAAATACCCAACTAGATGTAGACTTATTGTCACTGACACTTGTTACCCAACTAGCATGAGTGTATCCTTCTAATACAACTGGGTAGTTTTCATAATGCAATTCTATAGTTGTAGTTCTTTTAAGATATCCAAGGACTCTCACAATTGCTTTCCATTATTCACCTAATAAAGGAACTCTCCTTTTCTTATTTTTTCAATGTGGGATCGAGATTTTGAAAGAGTTCTCATCTCTTCTCCCCTTGATATACTACATAGAAGTTCTAATTAATTCCAACAAATTCTGTTAGTTTGACTTATAGCAAAATCTATTGTCAAACGGTAACAAGCTTCAAACAGTAACAAACTTTAGGAAAGGTATATATGATTTCCTAAACCACATAAAATGTATTTGTAATTATGTCAAACCTTATAAGAGATTGTTGGAATTAATCTTAAATTATAGTAACTATTATCATTAGTCACAAAAATACACAATAAAAGATAATATACGAGATCCAATAGGAACTTAATACATGCTGAAATATATATTCGACGAGGAACAGACTAATAATCAAGGTCTAAATTACATTTTCCTCCTTCAACCAATTTGAATTACCAAACAACCAACCAGTAGATCACTGTGCAGGAAAAACAGCAATAAAAACCACAACCATTTCTCCGTTGCTCTTCTTCGGGCTAGTTTAGCCTCATATTAAATAATTGAGCGAAATAAACTAGGGATTATTTGGATACTTCATTGAAATTTGACATTTGGGATAAAGTATTACAAAATTTTATATTTTCAGGGGAAGGTCTCTTTTCTAAGTTCCGATGGTGTTTAGCACAAAAAAAGAAATTCAAAAAAAAAAATGAGAGAGAAAGAATAGAATTTTCGAGGGGCAAAGTTTTTTACCTGGTGATAAATGCGTTTTTGATAAAAACCAAAGATAGAATTGAAAGTGCTTTAGTGGTGGTATATTTAGGGGTATAAATAAGTGAAGTCGAGTTTGAATTTAGCAAGCTCAAACTCAATTTGTCTATTAATTTATGAACTCAAGTTTGGGTTTGAGCTTAATCGAACCTAAACAACTAAGCTCAAATCCAACTCATTGAAATGGACGGAAGCTCAAGCAAGCCTTATCGAGCTAAATGAGATAGAGCTTGTGTAAGCTTGGACCAGCTTGAGCACGTTTAGGCTCGATAATAAAATTTATAATTATAAATTTTTACAAATAATTTTATTATTTTTCTAAAAATAAAATATATTATTATTATTATAATTATTATTATTTACTTATCTTTACAAGCCTTATTATATGGGCATAGATTGTGACTCTATATATAATCAAAAAGCTCGTGTAGGCGCACGAGATTTTCAAGTTGAATACTATTGAGTTTGGCTTGGCTTACTTAATGACGGAATACGAACTTGGATCAAACTCAAAAAAATCAAGTCGAATTCAAACTTCACTGAATCAAATTCAAACCATTCACAAATCATCACATTTCATTTACACCCTTATATATATTAACTAACTTACTGACCAGCTTCTTGGTGGAACACCTATTTGCTTTACAATTTGGCATGCCAATAGAATTTTCAAATATAATCACCAATTCTAAAATTTTCATTATGTTTTCAGATTTAGATAGGGTTGTGTTAATTAAATAGGAAGCCTCAGGCGAAATATAAAAATGAGACCTTTAATATAAAATAAAAAATTAATTTTTTTAATATATACATTTTTTTAGTGATTATTTTGTATTTTATTAGAAAAAACTTCTCATATAAAATATTACTATTTATATTTTATTTTCTAGCTTTCTTGAGATGCGGAATTATTAATTATACTCTAATAATTAATTTCATCTGACATTCTTTTTCAATTGATAGCATAACTAGCCCATTCTATCTTTCTTGAAACATTGTTGATAGATTTCATTAGTTTCAATTTTGAAAACTTTGTCTGAAAAAGAAAAAGAAACTTAAGAAATAAAATCTTGATTTATAGTAAAAGAGAGTTTCTGTAATGTTATTTAGTTATTAGTATTGAGAAAGAATGAATGAATGAGGTTTTGATAAGTAAAAGAATAGGAATTAAAACGATAGAGGAAATTTCAAAAAATTAAAAATAATAAAATCTATATTTATATTTTTAATTAATTTTTTATTTTAAATTTAATTAATAAGGCCTCCAAATCAAAGGTCTTACACTTTGTTTAAGGCCTAAATTATTTGAAAAAGAAAACATATATATGAGGACTCTAAATTAAATATCTCTTTTTAGGCCTAAATTAAAAAAAAAAAATAGACTTTATATTTTTCTTTTTGAGGTCTAAAATATTTTTTAAAAAAATACATATAAGGGGTCACCTTCATCGAGTAAAGATAGAGCCCCCTGGAATTCAGGCTAAGATGGTGGGCCGCGCACATGGCAATTGAATCTTCATATGTGCCCTTGAAAACTGAAACGTTCGGGGAAATGATGTCAAATACCAAGTGCTCTTCATCCTTGGGATTAAATGGCACTGGTGCAATACAAGTGCGATGAAAAAAGTACTCGAGAAAATCTACGAAGCATACTCATATTTCTGGATATGGGAGTAAAATCATGTTTACTAATTGAAGAAAGTTACGATAACAATGACGAAATTAAACATTAAAATGCTGCCTATAGAATTTTTTCCAGTCTCAATTCATAGAATAATAATTATTTTCATATATCAAAATTTTTGAAATAATCTTAGTATAATTATTTTAAACATACGTGTTCCTGAGCAGAAAAAAAATTAAAATATAGAACTATGTACAACGATCGCTAGTATAATACAAAATGGAGCTCATCTTATAATTCCATGTTTTTTTAATAGAGAACGACACAAACCGAACAAGTTAATTTTACTCTATTTTATCATGCTTATATATTTTTAGTAGAGTTGCCAAATTGTTTGGCGACAATAAACGTGAGATCTTGATTTGAATTCTGAAGAACTTTAAACGTACATACACACGAATATGGAAAAATGATTTATGACTACTGCATTTCCGGCAAAATACAACTGAACAAACGAAGGTGGACCAATTATGCAAGGCAACTTGAGAAATAAGTAAGCAGCCAACAAAGACATACGACACCATTTGCAATTTACATCCTTAACCAACCCCGGGTCCCTCATCAGGCATTACCAATTTTGCTTGGGGGCTCGTTTGCTTTTAATAATGTAACTAGAAATTATATATACACACGAGCAAATAAATATATTTTAAATTCGTTAAAATAGAATATTTTAATTTTATATTTAATTAATAAGATAAATATATAAATAAATTAAAATATAATATATAAATTTACTATTATGCATCTTTTATATTTTTTAATATAAATTTTAGGTGAAGCAGATCTTGATAAGAATATCCCCTTTGCAATCAGATTCATTCAACCACCACCAAACCCACCCTAAATAAATAAATAAATATATAAAATATTATACAGCCCTTTGCAAATTGCAATTGGAATATGTATAAATATTACCATAACACGTTTTTTAGAGACACACTTAGATCTGGTCCTTCGATCAACCTTTGTTTGTTGTAAGAGTAGCGTAAAAAAGGGGAAGAAAAAAGACGCAAAATGGCGATGTCCATGTCAGCCGCCGCTGCCCCCCCCACCAACCCACTTCCCAACCTCAAACACTCAGCCACCCCCACTCAAATCGCCGCCTTTCCCACCACCGTCTCACGTCCATCCTCCGCCGCCCACAAATCCATTTCTATTACCTGCTCATCCACGACAGTCCAGACCCCACCACCCGCCGCCGCCGCCTCCACAGATCGCGTCTTCAACTTCGCCGCCGGGCCTGCCACCCTTCCGGAAAATGTTCTCCTCAAGGCCCAATCTGAACTCTACGACTGGCGTGGCTCCGGCATGTCCGTCATGGAGATGAGCCACCGCGGCAAAGAATTCCTCTCCATTATCCAAAAAGCCGAAGCAGATCTCCGGACCCTCCTCAACATTCCACCTGAATATTCCGTCCTCTTCCTTCAAGGCGGCGCCACCACCCAGTTTGCCGCTGTCCCTCTCAACCTCTGCAAACCCGATGACGACGTTGATTACATCATCACGGGATCTTGGGGGGACAAGGCTTTTAAGGAAGCTGCCAAGTACTGCAAGGCCAAATCCATTTGGAGTGGAAAATCTAAAAAGTACACCATGATCCCAAGCTTCAATGCTTTTGAGCAAACGCCTGGCGCCAGGTATTTGCATATTTGTGCCAATGAAACCATTCACGGGGTTGAATTCAAGGATTATCCTAAGCCTGCGAGCGAAAATCAGGTGCTTGTGGCTGATATGTCGTCCAATTTTTGCTCAAAGCCGGTGGATGTGAGTAAATTTGGGGTGATCTACGCCGGAGCCCAGAAAAACGTGGGTCCATCTGGGGTTACTATTGTGATCATAAGATCAGATTTGATTGGGAATGCTCAGCCTATTACTCCGGTGATGCTCGATTACAAGATCCAAGCGGATAACAATTCTTTGTACAATACACCCCCATGTTTCGGGATTTACATGTGTGGGCTTGTGTTTGAGGACCTCATTGCGCAAGGTGGATTGAACGAGGTGGAGAGAAAGAATGTGAAAAAAGCAGGGATTCTGTATGACGCCATTGATGGAAGCGACGGGTTTTACAGGTGCCCTGTGGAGAAGAGCGTAAGGTCACTGATGAATGTGCCGTTTACTTTGGCAAAGCCGGAGTTGGAGGCTGAATTTGTTAAGGAGGCCGCCAAAGAGAAGATGGTGCAGCTCAAGGGGCATAGATCAGTTGGCGGCATGAGGGCTTCTATATACAATGCCATGCCTTTCGCTGGAGTTGAGAAGTTGGTCGCTTTCATGAAGGATTTTCAGGCCAAGCATGATGGTTAAAAGTTGGTATTTTTATTTTTGTTGCTCTCAAGTCTTGATATGGTATAATTGTTTTCATTTTGCAGTCCCCTTTCATCCTGTTGTCCTCCTCGATTTTGTTTTTGATTTTGTTCGACTTGAGAATTTCAGTTGTGATAATTAACTATATATGGTTGATTGAGGTTTAGCAAAACGTTAGAAGTTGCGGTTATCGTTATCAATCTGTCTGAAGCATGAATAAATGATTGGATGAGAATTTATGGACTCTAGGAGTACTCTTGGAGTGTGTTTTGTTGTTTTTGTTGTCAGCATACTTAGTCACGGGAAAATAGTTGAATCCACCAACCCACTGACAGCCTTTGCAACCACTGCAGAAAATCATACCTAAGTGGATCCTATTGTTAATCTGAGATGCAATCTAGACTTTCAAATGTATTAGATCACCCTTTAAAATGAAAGAAAAAAGGGAAAGGAAATCTAGAGATAGTTGGTGCTTTTAGGAAGTGTGGGGATTACTAGAATGTATCATCAGTTTGGATTGGTTTTGAATACGTATTCCTTGACGGTTTGCCAGCTAGAAGCACCAATATACCCTTATGATTGTTAGGAATGGAAGGTTCTCTATGTGATAGAATTGGCTTAGGCAAGAATGCAATGCTTAGCATTGCTCAACTTCAGAAGTCAGTGCAAGATATAAATCAGATTATAGAGATTTAAAGGGAAAGAAGATGTAAAGAAAGTGGTTGAGGGAATTTTTATGGAGATATGAGAATCTGGCCTAGTTTCAAGCTTCTCCTAAGACTCGATGAAGCACTTATGGGCCCATCATGTGGGTCTCGGTGATGATCATCACCAATGGTTGAGATATCCTGGGGGACCATCTGGTGTCTCAGGACTAACTAAGTGATCTCGAGGATGGGGCTCTTTTGTTGGTCATCTGTTCTCTTTCAAACATTACTGACTGCCTGTGGCTGGCACTCTTGCCTGAACGTGCTTATACCTAAACATTAAGATCACAGGCTGCTCTTCCAATGATAAACAAATTTTACTGAATTAAAATCTTATCTAACAAATCATTGTTTGCCTTTATTCACTCAAATGTGTTAAACGTAAAGCAATTATGCTTTTTGTGCTACATTTTTTAGCAGCTGTTGGTAGTACTGTTTGTATGGAATGAAGCAGAAATAGAACCTTGATTCTTTGCAGTTTCACCTTGATTACTAACTGTTTGAGCTTATTGCCTAAGCTCACTTTTTCACCTGTGACTTGGTGAGGACCTGGGCTTGAAAGTTTTTTAAAATTAGTGAATCTAATCGCTTTCCCCTCCATAGGTTTACTTACTAGGGCATGAAGTTTACTAAATTTAATCGCTCCCACTCAAATCATGGAGGGATAAATTTTCTTGCAACATAGATGATCTATTAGGGGCACACCCATCATTTAAATCATTTAATATTTTTAGGACAATTATTTACCCAGAATTTTTTATATTCTATGTTGTTTTCTTTAACGAAAATCACTACATCTTGATATGCATTCATTTATTGTCTCTTGGATCTAATTTTTCGAATTTGTTTTTTAATAAACAAAAAATAATCAATACCAGCATCCATCCAAGATAGCTTAATCTAAATCATCTACCTATATATCCATAGCTCCTAAGAAATGGAAGTATTGACTATAAAGGTATTCTCATTCTAACTTAAGAAAGAATCTCTCTCAAAGAAACTCTTTTAACTTAACCTGAGCATTCAAGGGCCTCATTTTTATTTTTTTTTACTCTTCTTGATAATTCCATTCTGTGTGCGTTTATTCGAAATAATCAACTGCATTGTAACCCTTTTTTCGTCACATAAATCTTCAAACATGATCGAACTATTTTCATAGTAATCAAATCATAGAAATCTATAAGAATTAATTGCAACGATAGCCTTCTCTGTTAGTCTTATTATGTTTCCAACGTGAACTTTCGCAACACGACTTTCCAATCAAGTGTAAGAGGTGAAATCAAGGGATTTTTTCTTACCAATTTATTGAGGAATTTCCCTTTTTTAATTAAAAAATTATTATTAAACAAATCTGGATCTTCGCTAGACAAATTTATTACTAAAATTTCATCCCTTATCAAACAACCAGCATACGAGATTTTCAATTAAATTTTCTTTATATATATGACGAATAAGTGCATAAAATGATAAGGAAGATGAATAAAAACGACATAAAACATAGTTGCGAAAAATTTTGGTGAAATTTTAAAAAGAAAAGCATCGTAATCATAGACAACCTTTCCTTGACATGTTCACCCTCTAATATAACTAAAGCTACAAGCTCATCTAAGACACATGCTTTTGAAAAAATTAATATTAAGATTAAAGAAAAGCACTTAAACTGATTGTGCAAGGATTCGAGTGCAAATGAGAAGTTTTACGTGTCGACTTTCCTACTGATTCCTTTTGACAAATATTTTTTTCACATTAGTGGAATTATCACCTTTACATTTTCATACAAGTATTGAATCGCTCAAACAAAGCATATATTTTGTCGAGCGCAACTTCACATTGCATGAGCGAAACAAATGCAAGGAGATGTAGTTTATCATTGATTTTATCTTTTCTTAGTTAGTTTCTTGATCCAAATTCAGTGTACCCTTAGTTAAGACTTTTGTTTGTTCAAAGTTTAGGTGGACTGTGGAAGAATGTTGATGATGTCAAGTTTTGTGGGGGTCTAGATGAGAACCGACGGATCACTTCGTTTGACTTGGAGAAGGTCAGGCTCAGGGTATTGCTGGGCTATTGGTCAAGTTCGGCAACCACATAAGCACATAAAGGATGTCGAGGTGACCTTTAATTAAAACATTCCGATGCTTAAGTTGAAATAAGCTCAACAAGAGGAAAAAATAGCAGAGTGAGACTAGAGTATATGAGTAAGCATACCTGCAAATTTTGCTAATTGAGAGTATTTATAGTGTTGACTAGCTTGAAAGGGGGAGGTCAATATGACTATCTACTCTCTATAGTCTAGTTGGATTTAACTCGTTTGTAGGGACTTCAAGAGACTTTTTGAGGGTTGGTTGATCTCCATTCTCTTCAACACCTGGAAATGCCGAGCAAACTTCCACATTTAATATGAAGATGATCGGACGACGGCATATTTAATGTGGATAGAATATTGGGTCAACTACATTTAATATGGAAGTGATCGGTTGTGTTTGAATAGGAAGTGCATTAAATGCAACCACACCTAGAGGCAGAAGTTAGTCAATCTCAATGAGGCCAAGTAAGTTGGATGCATTGGTTATTAGGAATCTTTATTCTTCCTGTGGCATCTGTCTCCTACCAGGTCAAGTTTGCTAGCAGTCAACCTCATAAGTTGACAATCCGTCCACATGTACCCAGGGCCACTGAATTCGTTTATGGTTGAATCGTATCTTGAGGTGGTCGACTCTACCATATTAAGTATATTTTGGGAGGTGAAATTAGAGAATGTGTCATTTGTTTTTGTTTTAAAGAAAGGTGGAAAATGCTTCGAAGATAAAATTGTTTGTTTGTAAGCATTTTGTATGGGACAAATTTTACTTAAATTAATTACTATTTTGTTGGGTTTATAAAGTGAAATTATTTTTAAATAATATATTAATATTTATTGTTGGATAGTTGGTTTATGTATATCTATTTGTAATAATTGACAATTGTATATATTTAGAGTTTTAGGGATGTTTTGAGTATTTTTTGGAGTATTTTGGGTAGAAAATTGTATATTTTAGGTAAGGGTGTGCAGAAAAATTAAAAATTGATTGAATCAACTGAGAAAAAAAAAATCAAACCGAATCAAACTAAAGTTCATTTGACTCGATTTTTGGTTATATTACTAAGAAGTTCAATTTTTTATTGGATTTTTAAGACTGATTAATTTGAATCAAACCAAATTAGGGGCATAAATGAGACAAGATAATTCACGAACGGTTCGGTCTTAGTTCGATGAATGCTCATATCAGCTTGATCTTTTTGAGCATGAGTTGAGCCAAGCTCGAGCTCGTCAATTAAACGAATCGAACCAAGCTTAATAATATTTAGCTCGAAAAGTTTGCTAGTCTAAACAAGCTTTTTTATTATATATACAGATATATAATTATAATCGAGGTCCATATAATAAAATTTATAAAGATAAGTAAATAATAATAATAATAATAATAATAATAATAATAATTCAGTTTTTTATTTTTAGAAAAAATATAAAAAAACTATTTAAAAAATTATAATTATAAATTTTGTCTTGAGTCTATCTGAGATCAAATTAATTCAAACCTATATGAACTCGAGCTCAAACTCATCTAAACTTATATGAGTTAAACTTTTCTACTTCTCTATGACGAGCCTTATCAAATCAAGCTTGATAAAGCTAGTCGAGCCTTTATTTATTCCAACAAGCCGAGCTTGAACTTGATTGGTTAAGCTTAACAAAGCTTGAGCTTCACAAATTAATAGATAAATCGAGTTTGAGCCTACTAGATTCAAATTCGACTATGCTCAACTCGTTTACACCCCTAAACTGAACACCAATCAAAATCGATTTGGATCAATTTAACAAAATCAAAAACCAATTATGTATTTTTTTTTCTGCTTTTTCGTTTCTTTTCTTACTTATATTAATGTTTAATTTTTTTTTACCCAAAGCCCCGAACTCGAAGTTCGAACTCCAAACCCTTGGGGCCTTGCCCTCACTCTTCCATTCCAATGACTCCAGACCCAAGCAGGCAGTCACGGCGTCACCCTCACCTCACGGGACATCGATTCACGCAACAGCAGCAGCAGCTGAACTTTTGTGGGTTAGAGATAGGGGTGTAAATGAGACAAAATAATTTGTGAATAGTTTGAACTTGTTATTTAAATGAGTCGAGTCAAGTTCAATAAAATTCGACTCAAAAAGTTCATGAACCTAAATAAATTTTTTTATATTTTATATATATAATTATATATAATGAGGTCTATAATAATAATAATAATAATATTTTGTTTGTTCATTTTAAGAAAATAATATTTTTTTTAAAAAAAATTATTATAAATTTTATTTTAAGCCTAAATGAGCTCAAACTAATTTAAAATTATATGAGCTCAAATTCATTCGAACTTATACGAATCGAATTCTTTAATTAACTTGTAATAAACCTTATCGAATCGAGCTCAATAAGGCTCGACAAAGCTTGACCAAGCCTTCATTTATTCAATGGTCAAACTTGAGCTTGCCATATTCGAACTCGACTCGTTTATACCTCTAATTAAAAAGAACAGATTTTTGTGTGTCAACGCATCCAATGTAGTTTTGGTTAATTGAAATTGAACCATTTAAAAACCAATCTTAACGAAACCAAACTTTATAATTCACTTTTTTATTGACCAAAATAGACGACCAAAATTTTCAATTAACCGATCAATCCGTTCAATTTACAATTAGTTTTAAATGATTTAACATCCTTTATCTTGGGAGTTAAAATTGAGCAATATACCGCCACATTTGATTTTACTCTGAAAATTGGAAAATATTTCTAGATAAACCAAACAAACAAAGCCCAAAACTTCCATAAGTCCGGCGTTTCTAGACAAAAACGACTCAACGGGACCAAAAGAAATGTTAATATGATAATATTTCTACAACTGTTGAATGCCTGATTTTACAGCATTCTGCAACCTCAAAATGGATACAGAATCAATTCCTTAGCAGTTCAAATCCATTCATTTGAATAAGCTATCTCATCACTGTTCAGAAAAAATGTTCGATTACTATCAGCAGCAACGACAGGACAGTACATCAAAGCAAGTGTAAGGTCTGGACTTTTCCTCAATTTCTTCCGCTGTTGGTAGTGCTTCCATCCTGTATATGCTGCTGCTTCTTGCACAGCAGAACAGGTACAAATTTCCACAAATTCCTTTATTGAATGGATACACTCTCTCAGGAATCCCCCTACAAATTCCATTTAAGTCTCAACTCAATACTGGGAAAGCCAACAACACTGGGCAAAATTTTCATGCAATACAATCACAATGTTTAGCATTAGTTTGGCAACAAGTCTCAGAAAATAGTTTCCCAAACATTGATCCTTGTAGATTGGTTTCAGCAAGATTTGCTTCTCAAACTAAGGTTTAACTGAGCAACTGAACAATGAGAGAATTAATATACCCTCTACATTCTTTCACAGTCAGAGTAAATGAACTAAAACATACAATGAAGTCCAGGAGATGATGAAAAATCAAAATTTGTACCATTATAATGAACATCGAACCAAAATCCACCTTCAGGCAGATACCAGTAAAACATGATATTTTTTGCTATGCAGCAAGCACAAAACAAGCCAGGTTGCCAGAAAGCATTCCCGGCCCAAAGATGTACTTGCCTTTGGTAAATGCTCTTCCAAACTCACTTTAGTAACTTTAAGCCATTATTTCATAAATCTCTTCATAAATGCTCTTCCAAAGGCCAATTCTGATTATAAACTTTTAAATTGATTTAGCCAACTTCAATCTCTCGTCTGTCAGTTCCAATTTGTTTCTTGAATCCAAACTATGTTTCCTCAAATATCATTGTGTCTTCTCATGTTAATAGGACTTACAGCACCGAATAACTTATTAGCATAAGCATCACAGTCTGATGCATGAACTTATAAGAAACATGGGAGAAATATATAGTTACATGTATACATATACTTCACACACCAAATGACAAAACAACTTTACAACTTCACAAATACCCAACAGATATGTTAGAGCAATACAAAATACAAGCTGCATAAAGCAAAAGAACCTTCTACATATAATCTTCATATCTAAAATTCCAAAGCGATAAACAAAGTAGGAAAAGAGAACAAAAAATTGCTAAAATATAAGAAACCAGGAAGAGCAAAATTAAGAAACATACCTCAAATACACAATTCGCCGCCTTCTAACAATCTCATAAGTGGTTTGGTTAGTCATAACAAGGTAGCTGTTCCATAAGAAATTTCCATTTTTAGAGGAAAGTAGCATGTCAAAAACAATACACAGGCACCAGTGTCACTCTTAAATACTTGAATTTACAAGATAGAAAGACATAAGCACATGCACTTGCACTCATATTAAACATACCTATGAAAAAGGAGCAACAGCAGCAGAAAGATTAGAGAAATTGACAAAGTAGCCAAGAGCAAGATCATTATTATATCTGCCCACCTGAAGGAAAATTTTCTTTAGCATTAGATCCAATCAGTGTTGGAATCTCAATCAAGAGAAGGTAAAAATCAAAAAACACAGAGCTACTGTCCAGCAGTAAATCAATTTAAATATTTAAATTATGGGCATATGTCCAAGGTTCAACATGTGTATTTTGTCTCCTTAAAACTGAAACTGACAAGGAGATGCTTTCTCAAGCATAATAAGTTAGCATAGATACATACCATGCTTTCAATATATTAGACTTAAGATACCCAATGTACAATATGCTCGTCCAAAGGCACAAGGCTGTTTCCTCAAATATGTACCACCTGATGTACCATATACATAAATTTAGTGAAAGAGAGATGGGTGATTATTCAGATAGCATCAAAATTCATATAAAATAAATCAAGCATGTGTAAGTTACATTATCAGATTCTAGAGCACGTGTGCTAAGATACAGAAAAACTAATAAAGAATGCACATGAATCTTTCATTAAAGATTTTGAGATTTCATCAAGCATAATTGGCTGCCAGAAATAAATTCATCAAGAAAAGGGGTTTATTTGGCAGCAAACTAGTTGACACTTCAATGGATTTAAATCATTGCTTCTAGAAAGATCATGCAGATTATTTGGAGGCAAAGGCAAAATAAAACAGCCAGTTGGGAGGTCAATATATCCAACTGTCACTAAACCTAATATCTCTTTTTACAATAGGAGTGGTTAATCAGTTTGTGGAGAAGCCACGACTTAATTACGAGGGAACTGCTCTTAGAATTGTGAATTATACAAACAACTTTCCTCCTAAAGGTTTGCTATTCAAAAAGCATAGACACTCAAAGACAGGGGCATATTCAGATGCATTGTATGCTGTTTTGAGTGTCTCATGGTCCAAATAAACAGATATTTTGGCCAAAGCTTCAGGGATAAAGCAATTTACAATTTTGTCTACCAGGTTGAGCATGACTAATATGTGATCAACATATATTCCCGCCTTGGCAGAGTGTTAGATTGTATTAAATGTATATTTTACTTTTTTGACTTACCCAAGGTACATGGATCTTTTAAATCCATTAACACGTACATATAAGTTATTTTAGGCACACAGATCTTGTATATCCATCACCATCTATACTCTCCTCCCCATTGAGTTCTTCAATAAGATAATCTCTTTGCTCTTTTCTTAATTTACAACATATTTGATGGTTTCTTAGCATGCATCGGCAAGTGAGTAAAAGTTATTCACGGTATGTCTGTTTAGCCTTTAGAGAAAGGAGAACAGGACTAGTTCTGGTGCCATAATCAAATAAAGATCGTATGCTACAGGAAACGAAACATCCAAAGTTCACCTATCTGCACAACTTCATTCTAGGACTTGCGCAGGGATAACTTGGATGCATCACATTACATGATGAATCTATCAATTAATGTTTAACAAAGAGATGAAAATTAGAGTGAAAACTTAAGGGGTATACATATAATTGCTCTAGAAGAACTAGTTACAAGGAAAAATTTAGAAACTTGGGGAGCAATAACAGAACAATGCTTGCTTTACTTTTATAAAAATACGACCAAGAAGAAAATTACAATGTGCCTACACCTAATACTCATGTTCTAGTGATTTATAACCTTGGTTCTTAAATAAATTCATATCCTAACTTGAAGGTTACATTTAATGTTCTAGTGATTTATAGCATTGGTTCTTAAATAAATTCATATCCTAACTTGAAGTTATATTTAATATTAGCAATGCAAGTTCCACGAGAAGAAACCAACGAATGAATTGTTTCATGAAAGCGACTCAAATAAACACATAGAGAAAACCATAGTCAGAAACAACCAATAGGAAATTATTGATTGAAAAAGCAAACATAATGGACACTCACCAAAATCGACAATGGTTGCCCTGGCCAATGCATGTTCCAAGCCAAACGCAATGATGATCAAACTGAAGAACGCACTTCTCACAATCATGACAATGCTTTGCTCGTGGAGGCTACAAAAGGTACAAATACACTAAGAACAGAAATTGAGAACATATGGACCATAAGTGAAAAGAAACTGAAAGATCATGTACAAAGAAAAAGGCATGAGATTCCAGTAACTTAACATGTAAGAAAGCATAAATAATTTATCAACTCAAATAACAAATGATTAAAGAATCAAAATTTCTCATTTAGATGAAGCAACAGCGGTGTTTTTCCACCCTGTCATTGTAAATGAATGATGCTTCAAAACAACTTAATACAGCTATTGTTAACATGATATACAACAACACACTTCACCTCACTTCCAAGGAATTTATTGTTCTGGGAGTCTTGCGGGAGCACAGGCTCTTGTGGAATCAGATGCAACATATTTCCATACCATATCTCATATGTGTCATTCGGATCATATTACTTCGCCATCTCCCAATTAATTAAAAAATGCTCCTTTAAACAGTATCTCCATCTGCTAGGCTACTTGGAAGGCTGAACCTTATTCATTTAATTCTGAGAGAATAAGTTAAAGATATCCATCTAGTCCGAGGTGGTAACTTTAATTACAAAAAAGAGATCAAGTCAGTCGGGTAGACAAGATATATTAGCTAAGCATGGGCAAATTTCTTTGATGAACAATGGTGGAAAACAAGCACTTAAAGCTTACTAAATTCGTGATTCAAATTCTTCTTACACTCAAAAGTTAATTAGGATTATCAACATTTGATTCTTGATTTGGTAGTGGGCATATGTAGTTCTTGATTTTATAGCATTTTATTATTTATTTATTTATTTACTTTGGTTGCTTTTAGTAATTGTTTCCTCCTTTTGGTTATAGAGGTAAGTAGAAAAGACCATTTAAAGTTTTCTCATAAGTGTACAATACTTCCAAGTCTCAAGCTTTGTTTTGGACTTCCATAAAGCTTGATGAACTGGAAGCGGACACACTTAGTCCAACTAGTAATTCTAGGGCTATGCAGTTTCTTAATTCCTGAGTTCCTGCCTTTTCCAGATTCTCTATGGAATCGCCTCCTTCTTGCTGTTTAATAATTTGGTTAACTTTAGTAGCACTGACAACAGTCCTGCAGTCACTTTAATTTGTTTTGTTATTTGCAAATGGCAAAATTGGTGGAGTTTCAAGTTATGGAGGCATTACAAACTCTTGCAAGATTTTCAATGCAATAAACTTTTCAGAACTCCCCACTATGTTTGGATTTGTTTTCCAGAAAATTTTCCTTTCCCCAAAATGACAACATGTTTGGTTTGGCATATTTTCAAGAAATGTTTTCTGGCAACATTTCCAGAAGACAATCCTACTTTTCAACCTACACCCCAATTTTCACTTTTCAAAGCGTACACCCTAATTTCAAAATTCTAGGCCCCATTTGAGAAAGATATTCGAAACAAGTAAATCAAACATGTTTTCTCAAATAAAGAGTCAATTCAAACTATCACCTCAATTAGCAAACTTTTCAACCCACTCATCAAACATATTGTATTTACCAAGAATAAGTAGGGAACAACTGTTAATTTGGAGAATCAACTAGTTCATAACTCAAGGATCCAGTCTGAATGCACCAACCAGACCTGGTGGAGGTCATGATGAGCAAGACATCATACAGCCAGAAACATCACCAACGAGCACTATACAAGCTCCATGACTTATCCAGGATTCACTAAGGAATCCAAGACAGAAGTACCAGTTTTGAGGCAAAAAAGTTGACCCCGCTGTTTTAAGATTGGCCTACTGAGACTGAAGAATGCAATCTCTATGATATCCTATATGATAAAGGAGTGAGATTCGTGTAGCTTGTTCAAAGATGAGGCGAACTGAGAATTCAAGGTGACTTAGTGTGGGCCACTGGTCAATCACAACCAGCAATTGGGAAGTGAAAAGCCCACTTCACAAAGAACCATGCCTTCATTGTTAAGTTATGTGGAGCACGTCTAAAGCAAGCAGCATGCTGATAACAGTGTAAGCAGATTATGATAACCATATCACAAGGAAAAAGGTTTTAGGAGATCCACAGCAATTCAGCAAACACTTTGTGCAGCTAAACTAGATTGAGGAATCAAAGCTACAGGATGCAGCAGGCAGTCCAAGTGTCACTTAACATGAGAATACCATTGACATAACGTTAATAGAAAAGCTGGTTAAAAACCAGGCTTGACAATTTTCAATAGTCTTAATGAAATAAATTACTGCAGAAAGACAGCAATACAACACACTCAACTAAAAAAGCAAATGCTCCAAAATCATCATTGCCAGATGCTGTAGGTGTGTGCAGAAGGTTCCATAATTATAACGCAAATGTTCAAGAAAAGCATGAAGATGGTTTCATGTTTGGAGAACTGGGTCACATGGCTCATAATGTCCAAACAGGAACAATCTATATGCTGGGAGTGAGAGGAGGGGATGAGGCCACAGAAAAAGAAAACAGTGTTGAAAGTGATTTTGGCATGGAGAATATGCTACTGATAATTTAGACTGCAATAGGACAGTACTTTCTTCAATTGTAATGCACACATTAATATTCCTGAAAACTCTTCAGGTAGGTTGGGGACGCACTTCGTTTAGTAAGATGCTTGACCACATAAAATCAATCTAAAAAGTTTAATAGATGATTGAAGTTGCATCAACTGCAGCAGCAGTTGAATTCTCACATTTCCTATTGAACCTAATCTTTCACCATCCAAAGTAACAGGACTACTAATCTGGTAAATCAGCAACACTTAGTTCAATCTAGTTTAAGTAAAGATCTTCTAGCTGTTTCACCAGATTTTTACTCAAAGAGTCCACTATATGATCATGCTGTCTAGCACTGTGGATGAGACAATATATGTTCCAATTTAAACTAGGAGAAAGTTACTGTGATCTAATGAATAATGCTAAGATGAAGTGATAATTTCCAACACTGAGAAATGTTATAGATAGAAAAGGAGTTTCCAAGTGTGTTTTTAAGAAAATTTACTCACAAGGATCTGCATTATGTACTCAATACATGAAGTAATCTTTCCAAAAGTACCGACCACATGTGAGAACTTCATGAACAAGGTATTCAAAGAACTCACCACACAGGCAGGAAGGTTAAGTGGTTTGCTCAGAAAATGTTTTAATTGATAACAAGACCATGAAAGAATAAATCTGCAGCGTGTCCCAGAGTTCAAAGACTAATTTGGGCCCTGTAATCTGTTCTAAAGGTGCAGAGGCAGATAAGATGGTTCAGATATTAAAAACAGTTGCCAATCCCTATCAGTTAACATGAGGTTTGCTGTTTTACTTGGTGGGCTGCATCTTTTTAAGAGCTTTATTTAAAATTTCTGCACCATTATGCAGCTAATAACAGACCTCAGATCTCAGGTGGAAGAATACTCTTTGTTATGAAAGAAGAGTTTGTATTGAGCTCTGTGAACCGTGGTTGGTCTGGTCATCCACCAAATTAAGTGCCACATCATCTCAAATATGTCTAGTGGCATCCACCATGTGAGGGGTGGCCGTATTCCGGTCGATATCCCCTTAGTGGTCAGAACAAGCTCAACCTCACACATAGGTCGGCTGCGTGTGGGCTAGCTGAAGCCATTAAGTCAACCGCCTTTAGATTGATCTCACATAATTCACCAAGATTAATCAAGCTCCGGCTGGGAGATCCCAACAATAGCAAGCAACAAGTGAGACCCTAGGCTCGTTCCCTCGAGGTCAAGTCCCACTTGTCTGATAGACAAATGACCACATTAAATGCGTTCCAAATGCAACATCAACCATCCACATCCACATTTAATGCCTCCGTTTGCCAATTTCATTAACATTTAATGCCATCGAGCGGCTACACCTCCTATTAGGAGGCCACAACAACCTACTAGTCGACACTTGGCAAAAGACCTCGAGCTCCCATATTACCTAAACAGGGGTTGCATCTTTCTATAGGGGGTTAACCAATCATTTCGACCTCCCACTATAACCGAAAACCTTCCACTATAAACACTCATCATCATAAATGCTATAGGTACACCATTAAATATCCTAAACCCCTCAACTTACTCCCTCATCTTCTCTTCACTAGACCTAATTTTAGCATCTAACAATTTTAGTCAAGGCCTACCCGACAAACCCAACGTGCTTCTACTTTTGATTGTAGGTTCGACCCACACCTTCTCTACCACCACGATTAGGCATCCTCCAGGCCAAATCAACCTCATCCAGATCGTTCAATTCATCTTCACTAGCATCACACCCAAAAATTTGCATCATCCCTTTGCTAAGGTAGGAAGCTCAGGTGTTTCATCAGCTAAACTTCTCACAATTATATGAAGCGGCTCCTAATTCTCCAAATGTGCAAATTGGAGAGAGAGTCCAGAAGACCATCCCATGACAAAGAATCTTTGTAGTTCAAGAACTTCTTTCCAGAAGCATTATCATATTCCTTAAGAATTATACATCAATTTAGACCATGAGACATTCAAGATATCGGCCTTCAGCCCCACAAAAGAATCTGATTCATCATCAAGAAGATGGTTTCTTTCAATCGAGAGTTTGATTCTGTCATCAATCATAAGATTAGTTTGGAGTACAAAGAAGCTGATGCATTCAGCTGAGTGGTTCTTATGCTCACATCCATTAAGAATAGACCTACTTAAGAGGATTGCACTTCTTGCAAATATTTCAGAATTATATTTGCAAGATTAGAGGCTGGACAACATGTTAAATAATCCTCATTGCTGTTTGCCTAATGGGAACATTTTCAAATGAACTGTTGGTGTTTACAGTACATCTTTGCACAAACAAATGAAACAAGAGCTGTTCTCCACAGGTAAGCTACAAAACTTGGGAAGACAAGACTGTTGCCCTGGTGGAAGATAGATATTATGAGGAATTTTGAAGGACTTTTCTACAATCTTTTCTAGATGTTATGCTTGAGGTGTCAAATGGAAGTGAAATACTGGCCCATGTATAAGTTTGCTTGTGGTTTTAGACCAAAAAATGCATCCCTGCGCCTCTGATCACCTGAAGCTGCTGCCTCAAACTCCATCCTCAGTCCGCTTGATCACTGTTTTGTATTCTCTGAACCATGACATATCAGACTCCTACTGGTAGTGGGTTCTCAAATAATCCCTTCGTGCTTTTTCCAGGATCTTGAGCT
The DNA here is from genome assembly GCA_014898725.1 of Jacaranda copaia. NCBI lineage: Eukaryota > Viridiplantae > Streptophyta > Magnoliopsida > Lamiales > Bignoniaceae > Jacaranda > Jacaranda copaia. Next base: position 50,947 of record JACGDI010005846.1, read on the forward strand.
TTCGACAAGTCTAAAGGTTGAATTCTTGGAAGAAAGGGACTCTGAATTGATCAGGAGATCAGGTTGAGCAGAAATAGGAGGCTAATAAGAATAAGAATCAGTTGACAGCTTGACGCTGCTTTTGTGTTGAGTAGTTGTTAATTATAGCCTTGCATAAGTGACGGCATGTGAAATCATCTGCATTGTGTATTTCTATTTTAAGTTGTCTCTATCCACTGCAAATAATAAAACCAAAATTTCTAGTTTCCTGTCTAACCATGCCATTTAGCTAGATATAGTTCCTAACTGAAATTTTGCATTATTCAATTGGGTTTCAGTTTCAATTTTAAGAAATGAAATATTAAGAACCTCTGGAATTATTGAGGCTAACTCAACACCACACCAAATTATTAATATGAGACCAACAGAGGAGCGAGACATCTGAAAAAGGCCATAGAATGTAATCAAATTCGGCTGTGATCTCGATATTGCTTAATCTCAAGAGAAAAATGAGGATAGAGAAGAAGTAAGAAAAAAAGGTTCTATCTGAGTATTGCTTAATATTAACATAAACATGAAGATGATAAAAAGGAAGAAAAAAGATTCTACCTGGACGACGTTGCAGTAAGGGCAGGTCAAATTTCTGGAAACAATCAATAGATGAGAGAATCAGTCGGCTACTGAATGGTGGCTTTTAATAAAACAAATAAAGTATTTCACCGCTCTCATAATTGATTTAATGCACGCTAAGTTAAAATGCTACAAAGGATTACTTCTCTGTATAGAAGAGCTTAAGATGCATTTTTTCAGTGTAAGACAAGATAGACGCATATAGATAGAATATTCTCTCCATTGCTAGGGATGCCTCTCATGATAAATTCATTGTCATCGCATATCAGTTGGTTCATGTATTAATTCATTAATAAAGCATCAGTTTTCGGATTAACAAAGAAAAGCGCCTCCATGGGCATAATTAAGAAATGCAAATGACAATATACATGCAACAGTTAAGCAACTTGTATTGCCCTTATACATGCATTCACCAAGAGAAACCATCTGTACCATCAATTCCAATGCAAAGTGACAGTAAAGCACCAATTATCCAAGGCAAATTTTCCAATTTAAAAAGCAAAACTGACCAATTTAGCTGACCCATATGCAGCAAGCACGATGTTAACAAGAAAAGACATGATTTTTAACATATCAGAATGCATAAGAAAACATAAATATAGAAAAGATCAATGTATGACGTTATCACTCAAAATTCAACCATATTACCATAATATAATCAACACTACTAAAATGCGCATTGGTCGTCGCTCTGTGAATGTTTTTCGATGACTTCATGCACCAAGTTGGGCAATTTCTTTTGGCACATATCAACACAAGATTTGTTTTTCAATGAGTGGCAACAATTTTCCGAGCATGGGGAACCAAATGTCTCCAATTCACGTACAAAAGAAAAAAGAATGATGAATAAATGGAATCTGTCTACTTGCGGATACTACATCTCCAACCATGGCTTGCCAGAATGGTTGCGCAGATGTCATAGTGGAGGCCACCACTCTAGTGTCGTTACCGTCGAAAAGGATATTTTTGGTTAAAATGCTTAATCCATGTAAATGTTTAAGTGAGTACCCAAAATTTTTCATAATAATTAGTAGTGTTACTAGATATTAGTAGATCATTGGCCTGACAAACTAATAACTACTTTTCCTAATGCAGTGTATGAGACTATTTGCCTACAGTAAATGTTTTACTTAGTCACTAATGTTTTACCTTTGATTAATATGATATTAACTAATATCAATAATACGCAAATAATAAGCAGAAAACCAGTTTTTACATATCCTAACTTGAATAATTAGGTAAGCACTGATTAACAATATTTAGTTAAACATTACCTAATTAACTAATTAATGGTTAGCCATATTACTAATGAAATAACTTATTTATAGAGTATAACATAAATATTTAATCAAATGAAAAAAGTAAAAAGATTATATATACAATTAAATAGCAAAAACTCATTTTCTTTTCTTAGCCTTTTCTCCACTCCCTTTATTTTTCTTTTGTTTTTTTCTCCTATTTTTCTTTCTTTTTTTCTTTTCTACTCACCTTTTTCCTATTCTCATTCCTTGGTTTTCTTCTCTTTCCTCACACAGTTGAGCCACATCAAGCTATCCAGTGTCTCTCAGCAGCCAAAGTCAACTCCACAAGAAACATCAACACCTTTTAAGGTCTGAGAATGGCCACCTCTTCAAGTCCCAAAACCACCTCTTCCCTTTTTTCCCACTACTCTCCAAGAAATCAGCAATCAGACCACATCAAATTGATTTCTCGGCCATCGGCCTGTTTCCTGTCTGATGCAATCATGATCCATGCTTGACCCTATAGCCTTGACTTTTGAAACAGTGGCCCCTATTCCCATTCTAATTTGGCTGTTCTGGCCATGATGATGGTAATCTGGCAAACCATGTCCCAAACCAACCTAATCTAAATATTCAAACTGACACTCTGATGACTCAAATAAAAGAAGACAAGGTTTCCTAGAATATCAAATACCCAAAAGAGAAAGAAAGCAAAAGTAATTTTAGTCCTTCCACTAGTACAGAGAAAGGATATGTATTAAAATCATTTCCTACAATTCTGAACACAGTTTCGCCAAAAGATTCATTTTTAAGATCACTGATGAGTTAAGCTAGCTTCAGTTTTTGTGTATTAACTCTAAAATGAACAAGTCCCAGGAAGTCCTTGTCAATTCCAAACATTTCAGCCATTCAGTTTATGGTAACAAGCTTAGGTTATCCATTGAACTCGGAAACATTTTAAGTCACCACCTAGCAAATCTGCATCTCAGTGAGATGGAACTTTAATTTGCTTCATCCATCCAGTCCAGATTTTTCTATAACTTCAAAAGCATAAAGTATTAGCAGTATATACTTACCTAATACATGACCCCGGAGGGTACAAATCCATCACTAGCTTTGTCCAAGCAGTTGCATTTCCTCTGTGATGGCTCCTACCATCAACGGTGATTACAACACTACCATTTTTGCTTGAAGCTGGTTGTCTAGCTTGAACATTATAATAAGACATAACCAAAGATATGGCGATTAGTCGATTCCATATTCCGTAAACACTCTAGTGCTATCTGCACATTGTTCTGACTTATGAAATTATAAAATGGCTCCATCTGCCTTTTCCGTTAATTTTAGAAAAGAATCAGAAAAGAACCTGCTTACTTTGAAGCCGATAATGCCCTTCTAGCTAAAGCATCTCTTTCATCAACAACCTTTTGTGCATCGAGCACATACCTTCATTTTTAAAGGGAAAAAAAAAGGGAAGCTTTAGCTAGACACGATGGAATAAAAAGATCTACTTCTCATACCAAATTCTGAATAGATTTATTTGGCAGCAAGAGAAGCTTCTTAATATCATTACCCGGGAGATGTGCCAGAGGTAACAAAATATTGAACCAGAGTGGCAACTAACAATAATAAATATATAGCGGTGTACCTGTGGTGGGAAGAAAAGCAAGGATATGACATTTATCATGATGAATACATAAATAAAAATGAAACATAATCCCAAAAAAAGACATGGAAACAGGTCGCAAATGGAGATAATATGAATAAGTCAAGCAAGCAAACTTCAATTTCCCTATTTCTCAATCCTTTTTCAATAGCTTGAGGTTTCTTTCAAACAATTTACATGCAACAAAAAGATCCAAAATTTATTATTCATAGTGATATCAAACTTATCATATTCTTTTGCAAAGATCATCTGCAAAACTATTACATTCATTATCCATAACGTCTCCAACACAAGGTCTACAAGAATAAGTCCTTTGGTCCCAAATACACCATATAGCTATTTCCCAGATGTTTCCTACTTCAGCTATGTTGCATAATCTAAGCTTGGTCCAATTTAACTACCCTGAGGAAGCCACGAGGACCAACATTTTCCAAATTTATCATAATGAAAGATGCTTAGATTCCCTTAAAGGACCATGACAATGTACAAAAATGTTGTTTGGGCATCAGGTAAGGTCTCTCCACAAGAATTTCAGTTCAACAGTTAGCAGGATGGTTTTGCAGTTGATCTTACTATGAACTGTTGAAGATTATCTGCAGCAAAATTTCGCAACTCTGGGTGGAAGCCCAAAAAGTATGTCATTCTTAAGACCCTTGTCCTATCTGGGACCTAGCAGTAGCTTTTGAGCCAGCAAAACTTAATGAAGTCGTCAAACTAGTAATGCCAAATACAAATTGAATTCCATACTAAATTCTAGAGCAGCTATAAACTGATAATTATTAAATGTATACTAATTTTCTACCCCTCAAGAACCCACCGTTTCCATTTTATATGTCAGTTAGAGGGCTTACATATATATATATATATATATATCAATCAACACACAATTGACCAAAAAAAATACTTCCTCGACATTCACCTACTAAGTTCTAAGCAATTAAATATGCAAAGAAGTTAAAAACAATCACAGTATATACATTACCATGGTTCCTGTTTGGTCTTCTCAATCAAATCATTGTCTAACAAAAACAAAACCCCAGCAAAAACTAGATGCAGCATCACCAATGCTACTTTCAAAGATAAAGCAGATCTTCGAGCTAATAGAGATTTCAAAAACGGCAAAAATAAATCAAAATCAGAATTTCCAGATGCTCCTATGAATCAATTAAAAGTAGATAAATTAAACCAAAATAACCCGGATCAGAAAGGCAGGGGAAGAAGCGGGAGCAACGGTCGGAAGCACGATCCCATGTGTCCCGGAGGTAGACGCAGCATGATAAACCCATTGTTTTCTCACACGCTCGTCACCTCGGCGAGACCTGTACTATAGGCTCGTTTAGTTGTACATAGCTCTGTGTGTGTGTGAGAGAGAGAGAGAGAGAGAGACGGCGGCGTATGAAATTCTTGTCCTTAGAGAAATCTATAGCTGACAGGCCTTTTCAATTATCATTTTGATCCTATCTCTCAACTGGTTTTCCTGTACTTTCCCCGTGGCCGCTGCCCACTGCCCACTGCCCACGCCGCACAACTTCACTTGTTTTTTTGTTTTTAATAATTTACGTTTTAATCGTTCTACTCATATCTATTAAAATATATTATTTTATTACGACACATTTGACACAAGAACTCCTTAGAAATATGTGGGTTCAACGGCTGCGATTGTTTGTTAGAAAACTCTCGTGCCCGTATCTTAAAAACCAGGAATAAGGGAGGGAGAAATTATATTTGATCGTCTTTAAAATTTGAGAGCAAACTGTCTTTTAAACTCATGCCTATCTTTTTAACTTTGGTTTCCATCTGTTTCTGCATGCGTGGAGCAATGAAGTTTTAAAGTTTCCTAAAACAACATAATAATAAATATCATAAGTAACTTCATCTTATCCCAATTTTGTTGTGAGCTCAATTATTTAAAACTTTTGGGTCTTAAAGAGGAAAAATAACAAAGTTATATATAGAACTACTAGATAAATCAAATCGACTCACGAATCTAACAAATTAATTAATTCAAGTGAAACTCTACTGAGCTTTAGCTCCCTAAGTCTAATTATAGCTCATTTTTTACTAGGCATTCAAAAAAAACTACTAGATTAACTCAATGTAAAGAAAGATTATTAGGTTAAAACAAAATTAGCGGAGTTTTTGCTAATACCAAAATGTTAGTATCTCCCAGTAAAAAGATCATGCAAAAGGAATGTTGCCCTCACTATTAAAAAAAATTGCTTTTGTCGAACTTTTTACATAATATAGAAAGCGCAGAACATTCAAAAAAAAAAGTCCAATTTCATTTTAGACAATTGCCTATTCAAAACCGTGTATTGTAATGGGGTTAATGATAACAGAATGTAATCAAATCTTTATTTTAGGCCTCACTTGTTTAAATAAAAGCAAAGATCTATTTAGGCATCACTTAGATATGTAGATAGAATTTATAGGATTACAATGATATATTTTTAGGTTATACTATTAAATTAAGATTACAACTCTTCGGAAATTTAACTAGGATTATACTAAGAATACTTTATTCAGAGCTAAGATCACAACTCTTTGAAATTTTAGTCACTTTTTTAAAATTCTTATTTTTTTATTTATACACTTGCACATGAGAAGTTCCAAAAGTTCTAACTCCTAACCTCACACTTTATATGTAAGATTGATATCATTGGACGAAATAGATACTCAACAACAAATTCTCATATGGACACAAGAATTAGATATTTGGGTAAGATAAATTACTAAAGTCTCATTACAGCAAAAGTGCTCGAGATTTCATTCTTTCTAGCATTATCCCCTTGTCTCGAGATACAACATCAAGGAAGAGAAACTAAGAATGATTATAAAGCCTAAAAGGGGGATTGAGGCCTTCTTCAGATCTTAATGCAGCATAAGATTTATAAACTCATAATTTTTGCTCTTTCAAATAATTTTAAGTTTTTTGTAAAAAAGTACTTAAGACACTAATATGAATTTATAAAATCAATTAAGCAATCATTCAAATCAGTGATAAAGTAAAGCAGTCAAGCACTGCAAACTAGCATTAGTATTTATAGTGGTTCAGCAATGCCTATTCCACTACCAAAGCAGACAAGGTTTCACTTATTAGGATTTCGAACATGTCAAGTGAATTAAATATGAGAATATTTTTACAAAACAAACACAATAATTTGATAGAATAAAAGAGTAAGGATTGGAACACCACAATAGGGTAAAAATCAGCTCTCAATAGAGAGCAAAATTAGAATTCCAAATAGGATAAAGCAGATTCCATAATGCTGTAAAACCAGGTGTTTTATGAACAAGCTCGAAGGAACTTCTATTAGTCTTACTCGCACAACCTTAATAGACTAATGCATGAGTTATTGTCAATTTGTATACCAAGCTCTAAGCTCTCCTTCCATATCAAAACTTTGAACATCACAAAAAATTCCACCAGTACCTCTTTATTGGATTCTTCACCTTGAGGTCTTTAGAGAATGCAGATGCCTAATTTGTTCTCTTCACAGGGTTCCTCGAGAGCAAATACAACTCCCATTCTCTTCACCTTTATGTCATTTAAGACACAAACTACTTTGTCCTTGTCTTCCCAAGATCCATCAAAGACAAGCTCCTCTTAACCTTCTTCATCACAAGGTTTCTCGAAAATAAAATACAAAGCAAGTAAGTAAAAATAATTAAGCTCAATTTGTGCGAGAATATCACAACTTCTCAAGAGCATTTAATAAGAATTTTCCCTATCTTTCCAAGATTCCTACTCAAAATGCTATTGTTTTTTCCAATTTATAGATGCATTGACAACAGCTATAAGTTGCAAAATGGTTAGTGATCATTAAATGCAAATAAGGAAATAAAGTTATATGGTAAGATTCCATTGGAACCATAATTATCTTAAAGACTTTTGACTTAACAAATGATGTAGCATAATTGATCCTCTTTCATAATTTATGAAGATGAGAAAATCAATCCAAAATCCTTAATTGATCTTAATTACAAATGAATAAATAAATTTCGATACCATAGCAAATTTCAATAGTTTATAAAGAAAGATAATTTCAAATTTAAGGCATATTTTAAACACGTAGTTTTATCATAATCAAAATTTTACAATACATTGTCAAGGAGTTAATAGAAAGACTATCCTCATAATTTTTCGCGATGTTTGAAAATTTGTTTAGCAGATGTCAAATTAAATACAATAACCGTGACTTTAAATAGTTCTACTTCTTTTTTACTTCATAGGAATTTTTTTTTAACACTAAATGAGAATTTTTATTCCAATCAGCAACAATTACATTGGAAATAAAACAAGGGGTATGATCTTCCCACAATATACGTTTAGTCATAGAAACAATAGCTTTAGCAACATAATAAGCCATCTAATTCGCTAAACAGCACACAAAACTAACCTATAATTTGTAAGCTTTGCAAGAAGAATCTTACAGTCTAAAACAATTGAACCAAAGTAAGAATTATATGGAGGCTATTATATATTGCATTAACAACAACTAAAGCATCTAACTCAAATGCAACATGTGACAAATTCTTATTCTTGATCCATGTGAGTGCCTCTCTAAAGGAGATAGCTTATGCCAAAGCCACAAGAACTCTCTCTCTATGTGGTAAAGCAATAGCAGTAAAAAACAGTCCTTGATCATTTCTCGAAACAGCTCCTAAACCAAAAGTTCTCCCATTCTGATTAATAGTTGTGTCTATATTACATTTCAACCACCATTGTTGTGAAACTTCCCATGCTGTTGCCCACAGTTGGTAGAGTTGTTAAACAACTACTCGTTTATCCCGCTATGCCATTTACCATTCATGATGCAAAGAGACAGCACTCAACAAAATCTAATTCACCAAGGCTAATTTCCCTTTCTAAACCTTTTGTTTTCTGTTGTACCAAAGACTCCAGATAATCATAAGACTTTTACAACTATCTTTTGCATTTAAATCAGTCAAAAGCTTTCCCAACAAAATTTGCAAAATTTTCAACTTCAAAGGTATTAGCTGGAGAAGTCAGATTAGCAAGCCTCCAACAATTAATAGCAACAGGGCGTTTAACCAGAATATGTAAAAACTAATTCACTACAATTTCCACAAGTTGGGCAGGTAAGATCAATATCAACCGTCTTGGCTCTTAATTGTTCTTTAGTGGGTAGATAGTTGTTATAGGCTCGCAATGCTAAATTGCGTACTTTGGGAGGGACATTAAGTTTTCAGATCTTCTACCAAAGACCAATATCTGTTGCAGTATCACTGTTAGTAAAATTTTCACAAATCAATTTGTAGTAGCTCTTCAGAGAATAAAATCCTTTAACATCCCCATTCCAAAACTAGACGTTAGCTTATCTCCTAAAGCTCAATGGAATACTTATAATAAGTCCAGCATCTCTTGCATTAAAAAGTGAAAAAATCAGATCCTTATTCCAAGCATTTTGATCTTGAAGAATAAAGGAAGAAACATTATTGTTTGCAACATCCTGCGACAGGTGTGTAGTAATTCCAGGATTATTAGGATCTGGCAACCATGGATCCCTACCAATCATAATATTTTGACCTATACCCACCTTTATCTAACATCCTTTTCACAGAATATCTTGCGAAGCTAATATACTTCTCCATACATAGCTTTGATTATTACCAGGTTTTACTTCAAGGAAATTCTTTCTTCGATAGTATCAAGCTTGAATAATTTGAGCAACAAGTGAATTCAAATAAACCAATAGACGCCAACCCTATTTTCCCAAAAGAGCTAGATTGAATTCATGAAATCTTATAAAACTAAGTCCATCTGTACTCTTGGGCTGACATAAGCGGTCCTAACTCAGCCAATTGATGCCAGTCGAATTATTATCATTTAAGCTCCTGTTCTTCCACTAGAAATTATTCATCAAACATTCAGTCTGCACACAAAACTCCTTTGGAATGAGGAAAACACTCATCAAATAATTTGGGATAGACTGGACCACGATCTCTTTCCCCGCTCCAGACAGAAGTTTCTTGTTCCAACCTTGTAGCCTATGCCAAATTCTCTCTTTAATAAATTTGAAAGACTTCTGTTTTTTCTTCCCAATTACTGAAGGTTATCCTAGATAGGTACTATTCTCCTCTTTTAAGTTAACACTGAGCATTCCACATATCTCCTACCTTATTTCATCCTTTGTATTGAAGCCAAAATAACGAGTTGATTTTTGGTAATTTATAAGTTGACCTGAAGCTTTCCCATACTTTGTGAGGCACTTTTTAATTGTTTCACACTCTTCCTTCTTTACTCTGAAAATGACCAAACTATCATTCACAAAAAATAAATGACTCACTGCTAGAGCCCTTTGAGCAACCTTACAACCATGAAGCCTGCCCTGTGATTGCATTGACCAAAATAACGTTGATAAACTTTTCGCATGGTGAATGAAAAGATAGGGTGAGAGCAATCCTCAGCTTGGCTGAAAAGAACCAATCATGTGCCCTTCAGGAACAATTGAATATCTAACAAATTCCACACGCATCAAAATCAGCTAGATAAATTTTTGCACGAAGCCCAGCTTATTCAGAATTCTTTTCAAAAAGCTCTATTCAATCCTATCACATGCCTTACTCATGTCAATCTTTAACGCCACTAACCCCTCTTCCCTTGCTTCTTTCTCTTAAGATAATGCATTATTTCGAAAGCTATAATCATATTATCTGAAATAAGCCAGCCTGGAACAAAAGCACTTTGATAAATTGAGATAACTTTAGACAAAATTTTCTTCAGTCTATTAACAATGACTTTAGAAATAATTTTGTATATAACATTACAAAGAGCAATGGGACGAAAGTCTGAAACAGTTTCTGGGCATTTCTTCTTGGGCATTAAGGTAATAATAATGTCATTAATACCAACTGGAATCTGGCTATTCCTCAAGAATCATAGACAAGCTTTTGTCACATCTTCCCTGACAGTCTACCAATAATTCTGATAGAATGCCAAATTCATTCTATCTAGTCCTACAATTTATCTGGGTGCATTGAGAAAATTGCTCTTTTAATCTCCTCATCTTTGAAATCCGAAAGAAGTTCCTCATTTTGTTCCATGGTGACCTTCGGATGAATACCGCCCAGAATAAAGTAGTCTAAACAATATTGGGAAGTGAATAAATCTGAAAAATGCTTGTGAATAATGTTTCCTAAACCATCCTCCCACCCTCGCCATACCCCATCAGAATCTTGAAGTTGTGTCACTGCGTTCTACTTTCCTCTCGCAGATGCCTTTGCAAGAAACTATCTAGAGTTAGTGTCACCATCACGATGCCAAAATTGCTTAGCACTTTATCTACAAAAATCTTCTTATTGTTGAAAAGTAATAAGATAATCCCTATTCCTCTTCAAATCTGCGATTCAATTTTGAAATTGAAAATGAATATGTTTAATCCAAACCTGCAGCTTTAAGGTTTATAACCTTTGCATCTTTGAACAAATTCATCCATTGCTGATTTTGAAAGGCCCTATCCAACCTCTCCATAACCCAATTATCTGTACCTCTACCCCTTCTCCAAGTGAATTGGTGACCACAAAAACTGAAATCTATAAGACCGCATTGATTCAAAGTCTCCTTAAACCCTTCACAAAGCCAGAAAGGGTGTGGGCATTGACCAAATGTTTCTGTTAGATGAAGGAGATCATTAAAATCTCCAATGCAGATCCATGGTAGAGACAATTGTAACTTAAGATGAACCAACAAATCCCATGATTCTCTACACTGAGCCCATTTGGGAAACCCATAGAAACCTATTAGGCGCTATTTATCTTCACCATCAATTTGAGTTTCAACATCAATATGATTACGAGAAAAACTAAAGAGACGAGTCATTTCTTTCTTTCGCCAGAACATAGCAAAATCACCACCATTTCTATAGCTATCCACATCAAATAATCCCTCAAACCTAATATCAGTTCTCATTTTCTCAATTTTATCCTTATTAACCATAATTTCCATAACAAAAACAGAATTGAGCTTCTTAGACTTTACCAAGTCTTTGAGAACTTGAATTGTCTGTTGGTCGCTCCAGCTTAAGATACTCATTTTTGTTGGTGGGCTTGGAGATTGGCACCCACCATTTGCATGTCCCTTGGCTCATGCGTATGTGGATCATATTTTATATAAACTAGCCTGCTAGAATTTTCTTTAGTCTAATTGGAAAGCCCAACATCCGATCGACGCTTTTTTAGGTCCAAGAAACTTTCTCCATTTTCACGTCAATATTCATTTTTCTTCACAACATTAACTTCTTGTTGCTCGGTTAGGAGGTTTCTTTCTACATGCCTTGAAAATTCGTTGAGAAATCCTCCTTTCATGATCACATCCAAATTTTGTGCCACTATCTCATCCTTTCCTTCTGTATTCGCCTGGTAATCGCTGTTCAAATTTTCTAATTTGTCCTCCGCCAACAATGTATGTCAAAGCCACCGCTCACCAATATTTGTTTGAGACCTACAAGGTTGAGCCCTTAACCAACTCCCATAAGGATAATCAATGGAAGTACGATACAGTCGCTATCATAGAGCTTAGCACAAAATTTTTCTGAGTGTCCAATAATACCACAAAAGAAACAAAATGTAGGTAAACACTCATATTTGAAATTTATCCAAAACCAGCCACCTCCTTGTTTCTTCATTTTCATTTTTCTTTTGAGCAGCATATCAATATCCACCATCACTTTAATACACATGAAAGTTTCCAAATTCCACCAAAGTTATTTTGGTCCGACTTAATAAACGTTCCAAAATGATCCCCTATGGTTTTACAAATTAATTCAGTAAGAAAACCCACTGGAAAGCCATATATCTGGACCCAATGCTGACTTGTGTGACTGAGACATTAAGGGGTTGTTCTCCCAGCTTCACTTGTTTCAAAATTAGCAGTTATTGGTTGAAAGTCCATGGCCCTCCATCAAGTATCCTTTGTATGTCAAGCTCGTGAAACAACTGGAAGAGATACCGATTTTAAGTTAATTCTTTTATACTGATTCCTTTCATTGGTTGCCAAACTGAAGCCATAGTATTCTTGAATGCCATAAATTAATTTGCTTTGTGGATAACAAATGCCCCACAATACAGAATTTGGGTTGAATCAAATCTTCAGTCTCCCCTTGTTCTTATAAGATGACACCTCCTTCCTCCTTTTCTTCAAGAGAGATTCTAGCGCACTGATTTGCTAAATCATTATCCATTTTGAAATGGAGAGGGATTCAAAAGACGAAAACTTTTCAAGAGATAAGACATCAATAAAACTTGTCAGAGAGACGAGAAAAAACTACATCAAACAAGTAGTTTTTTACTTCATAGGATAGTGATACGATAAATTAACATTTTTACTACCTATCATATATTTACGAAATGTATTATTAAGTATCTACATTATATTATATTAATTATATACTTTTTAAAAAAATATCATTAAACCTTTTGGCATTTGCCCAAAAAAATAATCCATATAGTTAATATATAAACAAAAATAAAAAGCTATTACCATGTACTTTTAAGTAGTTGCTTAAAGATTAAATAAAATTGGGATATGTCCCAAGATTGAACTAACAAAAATCAAATGATACGAGAATGTTTTTCCTTAACATTTTTAAAGTTGTTAGGTAAATATAGCTAGAAAATCACTTAGCTATACCAATTTTTAATTTTTATGTTGACCCAAAAATTTTAGTAGGATTTCGCTCTGAGCAGATGAACTGTTCTTTGGAAAATTTTATTAGCTATTTCACAGCCTTCTTACATATGTAAAGCCAATTTTTACTCTGATAAAACAATTTCATTGTTATAATGATTTGTATATTTCAAAGTGTTTTGTTGCATGGTACATATCTAAACCCAAAAGTAACATATTATTATTATGGTTAATTGGAGAAAATTAACCAAAACCAAGTAACAATTTAGGATTTTAGTCCCCACTTAAATATTGTTGGACTTCACTCCCCAATCCAAAATAATTTTTTGATTTTACTCCCCATTTGAGTACAAAAAACAAAAAGTTCTTACTTGAATTGAAAATGACAAGAGTCCCTTCACTTACCCGTTAACAAAAACATTACTTCAAAATAACTCCCCTCCCCAATATTTTTTCTTCCCATTCCTTCCATTTTGTGAACCCGATGCCCAACCTCCACATCAATGCTATGTTCTCCATCTTCACGTTGGTGTTGCAACGACACCTTCATCTCTTTCATTTTCTTGTTTTGAAACTATTTTTTCTCCATTTATTTAATTGTCAAAACTAGAAGGGTTTCTATTTTCGCCCTCAATCGCATAGCCTACAAGATAGGTTGTATAATTTTCTATTATTTTATTTTTGTTTTGAAATACAAAAGGAATTTTCATACATTTCTTTGTTTGCTTTTTGTTTGATCTTGGTTTTAATTATTTTGATTTTGATATACTCAATTCACCACAATTAGTCTTTTCTTTTATTAAAAAAAAACCCTAATATAAGTTTTTTATACTTGAATATTGTCAATTTATAATTTAATTGTTGTTTTAATTGTATGCTTCAATTATTAGTTATCTGAATTTAGTAATTACATATGATGTGTATAAATCATGTTCAAGCATTTCTTGGACACCCATTTCTACAAACTCATTATTAATATACTTAGTATTATTTTTAAATAATATGGTATGAAAATTTAAATTTTCAGTATTTGAATTGTGAGTTGTAGTACAGAAAATCTCAAATTCAATATTATGTTCTAGTTTTTTTGGTAATAAATTCAAGTTTTCAATATTTAAATTTTGAATTTGCAATACACAAAACCTCCAAATCAGTATGCTGTGCAATTTTATTTTATTTTTTTGGTATAAAAATTGAAACTTTTAATATTTAAATTGTGAGATGCAATACACAAAACCTCCAATTCAATATTCTATGCAAATTTTTTGGATACAAAAACTCAAAATTTTGGTATTTAGATTATGAGTTGTAGTTTCAAAACCTCTAATGTAGTATTTATGTAGTTATGTATGTTTTCTTTTTTCTACAAAAATAATGGCTAAACCTTGGGGACCTACACACCAAACTATTGATGGTGAGACTTGGAGTTATATTCTCAGTGCCCTTCAGGGTGCTTTAAAAATGTTACGAAAGAGCTGAATGATAAGATGAGCTTCAAACACACTTGGGCCGATTGTTATGCAAAAAATTGGGACCTGTACTATGCAGTTTATGTATGTCTTTAGGTAGAGTGTTATGCGAAAAACACCAAGGATCCATGGGAATATGCAATTAATTATTCTATAGATGCATACCGAACACATATTGTTGCAAAAATTCTGATTGATGAGCAGGTTTAATATATTTCAGGGTTTAATGATGATATTCGAATGATTATATCTGGATGAATTTACTTTTTGTATGTGGATATTGAGCTAAATTTTTTAGTATTTCTAATATTCTTACTAGATAATATTTATAATTTGTGTATTTTGATGATCATAATGAATGGTGTTTACAATTCATAGTATAATTTGGAATTTTATTTATATATAAATACTAGTAAAGATATATATGTTACAGGTTAACTCAAAATAAGTACACAACTAGTGATAACCCCCGTACATAAATGTAGTTCCAAAATACATAATTGTTAAAACTAGGTACTCTTTTGCAAATTTTTAGTATGAATGAGAACACAAGTGGTTAGATATTGGTATTTATATTCTCAACCATTTCAATAGGTGTTATCACAAGCATTATTTGAAGAAAAATGATTTTAATCTTATTTGTTGTTTCAAGCATCAAATTAAGGTTAAACTTGACCTTTGGAAAAACAAGTACAAAATCACACAAAATAAGTACATAAATGGAGAAAACTCAGTACATAAATATAGTTTTGAAGTACGTAATCACCAAAGCTAGGTACTTTTTTGGCAGAGTTCCAGTATTACTCTCAGCACATAATGCACCGAGTTCAATTCGACCTAATCTAGCCGTTGCATGATTATAAGACCATGATATATTAGTTCTAAGACTCATATAGTTATGATAGGTTCAGTAATTTTTTATGGT
Organism: Jacaranda copaia; assembly: GCA_014898725.1. Taxonomy (NCBI): domain Eukaryota; kingdom Viridiplantae; phylum Streptophyta; class Magnoliopsida; order Lamiales; family Bignoniaceae; genus Jacaranda; species Jacaranda copaia. The sequence goes on from JACGDI010005846.1 coordinate 66,506, forward strand.
GATGTTGGAAGAATTCATTTGGCTTGTGCATCAATGATTTATATTAGTACGAATAAGGGCACTAGTGATTGGATGTTGGTGTTTATGTTCCCAATCTTTTCAACACGTGCTATCACGAGCATAATTTGAAGAAAAAATAATTTTATTATAGGATAAAATTCACTTTACCCTCTTTATACTCAAACTTTGCTTTACTTTACCCTTTGTACTTTTAATTGTATAACTTTGCCTCATTGTATTCTCAATTTTGCTTCACTTACTTTAACACCATTAAAAGCTCTTTAATTTGTGTTAGTCAACCAAGCAAAAATAATTAGATCATCATATTTTAATAATTTATTAATGGAGTTTTCTTTAATAGAAATCATTGTTTCTTCTAGAGGTGTACTATTGGTATATAATGCAAGTTTTTGATATATTTGTAGTGCAGTCAACAGTGATGTCCAGGCTTCACTTTTTCAGCATTCAACATGGAACTTTAAATTTAATTTTGATATTTTTTTGTATAAAATTTGTGTATTCATGATATAAGAGAAAAGTAGCTGGGAAAGATTGGCAAAAAAATATTGAGGCTATGTTCTTTTACATTTTGGCCATTTTGTAGAAAATATTTTGTGAGAAAATTTGGAGAATGTGCCAAGTGTTTCTTTTTATTTTGGGAAAATATGAAAATTAATTTGAAAATAAGTTGTTTGTTTCTTTATATTTTTGGAAAAAATAAATTTTATCGTAAATATCAAATCAGTTACTTTTATGTTGGGTTTGTAGAGTGAAAATAATTTTTTTATGTATTATATATATGTATATTTGTAGTTGGATGATGTGTGTGTACGTATATATATTTGCAATGATTGAAATATGTGTTTAATTAATTTAATTAGTTATTTATTTTGAAATTTATATTTTTATATCATAATTGTTAATATCAACTTATAAAAAAATTACTGTACATTAATTATAAACTAATTACTGTTTATTAATTAAAATATAATTATTTGACTATTTATTACTTACAATTTATGTATAAATAAAGCTTAGTTATTTATTTAAATAAAATAACTTTTTAATAATTTATATATATAATTAGACTCAATAAAGATTCATCAAACTAAAAAAATAAATAATATTATATTATATGAAATTACATCATCTTAAATTATTTATTAAATAAATAAATGTAATATTTCATTATACATAAACTATGAAACATAATTAATATATAAATAACAAGTTATTTAAATAAATTAATTTAATAAGTTATTTAATCACTTTAACTTATTATTTAATTAATACATTATTTAGTAAATATTACATAAATTTAATTATTTCTCTCAATAATTACTTAAAGCATATCAATATTAATTTATTTAGCTTAATAGATTATTAAATAAATATGTAGTTCCCCACCTTAGGACAACACCTAAGCTAAGGCACTACTTTGATTCAAACTTAATTTTCAAAGTTAAAATTCAACAGTAAGCCCATAATTTCAAACATCTCAAAATTTGAACACTAATTCAACACCAACAAGACTAAATAAAACCGTAAAATAGATATATCATAAGAGTTCAGGGAACTTAGTTAAATTACAATCTCTGACAAATCACACCATTATTTCCATCTTACACTACAACCTTCAAATAAAATATATACATCACAACATCTCTAAGGTCAACCAAACAGTCACAAGTTCCATACTTAATTTCGGCATTAGTTCTATTACAAAACAACCGTGTACTTCATTCCAAACTTGATATCCATCAAAGCCCATGCCTATATGAAAGATTATGAAATATAAGGGGGTAAGTCCAAAGGCTTAGTGAGGGATATATAAAAAGTAACAACAGTGTTTACCGAAGAGAAACTTAACTCAATAAAACATATTTTTTTATCAGACTGAATATAACAGAATACGAAAAAATAGACAATACAAAAAAGCAAACAGGAAACTCTCCTACCTTATTGCTCCAAGAATAGATTACAGACAGACAGAAATCATTTAGGCAAATCAAACTCAAAGCATATGCATTCCAAGAAAAAGGTTATAAGACATGCATTGCAGATTCACCTTATACCAGACAAATAGATAATTTATCTAAGTGTAATAGTTTGGTATATAGTAAATGCCTATACGGAACTATATAGCGCACCGCTGATACCTAGGGGAAAATCCTTAGTATTTTGCTCGTACACAGGGGAAAATCCCTAATGTACGGTTGGCACCCAAGGGGAAATCCCTAGCATGCCCCTGCATAACCAAATAGATAGCCCAGTATGGCCCTTAGCCCACATAATTACCATATAAATAATAGAATAACCGCTTATATAGATGCCTAGAGGGAAATCCCTAACACATTGTCGTTTTCAGATTAACAATTCATAATAGAACAGAGCAGAATGCCACCAAGGCAACGAAAAATAAAAAATGGAACATAAATAAGCCAGCGTGGCCGATAAACACAGAATTGATAATAGATATGCTGACAAGGTAACGGATACAATACAGACAGTACAGATATGAGACAGATAGATATCAAAATTATAGACAACAAACAGAAGTTCTTGGCACCAAAACAGACAGAAAATAGAACCGACATCAGAGATAACCCTCATAAGGGTATTCAAATCAGATAACAGATAGCAGTCAGATTTCAAACATAATTTAGAGTACGGTTTAGAAATGGCAAAACCCACACAGGGGCTTATTACAACCACATATAAGAAATGTAACGCTAAATTAGCAGACCCTTGCAAAGGTTTTCAATAATTACGAGTAACTTAACAAAGTAATAACCCAAGCGAGAGACCCTCACCTCTTGCTGTCCCAATCAACAACAATTAAAATCAAATCTACTGCTCGTCGGTGCCCAACTCGTCGTCACCTAATCAAAAAAATATTCTAAGAATTAGAATTATTGTTCAATCCTAATAACCTTATAGAAATGCATCAAGCATTCTAATGCCTTATCTATTATCAGGATAATACATATTAAGATCTTTCTATACAAAATTCTCTAGAATCAATATTTACACATAATCTCTAGTCAAATTCCCATTTCAACACTATTTAACTTATAATAGTTTTTTATATCAAAATTTATATTCAACTTATTATTGACCAACATACGAGTCCAAAATTCGTATCTCCCATCTCTCTATTCCTTGCGTAGATAAACAATCTAGAAATACATATATTGATTCAAAGGCTCATCCCAAACAAAAACTAGCAATTGCATGCATGCATGTACATATATATAACATGCAATAACCAATAAAAATTTAATTTCACTATCGGCTCAAAATCACAAATCGATAGCACCGGGACGATCACTGCGTCGAGACAAGGAGACTATCTCTTCGTCACCACCAGAAAACTCAACTCTGCCACATAATTGTTCCTCTCAACGCAAGGATTCTAATGCTATCTTTTGTTTTCAATTCCAAGCAACGTAGACGTCAGAACAGGCCAAAAACAGTCGAGTTCTTCTTTCCTCCACCATGCTTTGATCACCATCCTGCCATCGTCGAAGTCACCATGCAATAGCTCCAATGTGCTCCTCACATTGAATGCTTTCTAACTCAACCCTCAGAGTCAATGATGGTTGCCAAAAAATGCAAAACCCAGCTACCACCGTAGCTTATCTTCCTCGGTTCTCTTTTACCGCCGTTGCTCCACCGTCCGAGTGAGGTGTTTGTGTGGCTGAGAGTATAGGTGGTGGTGTGGGGAAGAGATTGACGGGTTTAGGAGATTGAAAAGGTCATCGGAGAAGTTGGCCGATGGTGGTGGTGGAGCTTCGGTGAAAAGGAAGAAAAGAAGGAAAATGGAGAAAAGAAAGAAGGAAAAAAGGAAGGAAAAGAATGGAGAAGAAGGGTCCTTGCCCGTTTCTTTAAATCTCATTTTTCATTTCATTTTTTTTTTAATTTTTAATATCCAATTTAATCCTTTAATATTTTAAATTATGAAATTTTACCGCAAGTTTTTAGAAAATTGTGATTAGCCCCAAATTATTCAAAAGTCAACACAATTAAATCTACAAAAATTATAATTTAGCCCACAAAACTTTTTAAAATGATTAATAATGTGAAATTTATAAAATTTTCAAATAATGATAAAATCGTATATTATAAATAAAATTTTAGGGTTGTTACAAAATATCACCCTATAATCAAATTTTTTATTATAATTTTAAATAAATGTGAAAATTGATATATAATGAAGAATATTTTTTGAATAGGATTAATTTATTTATTATATCAAATTAAAACATCTTAAGTTATTTATTAAATGAACAACTATAAGACTTCATTAATGCATTAAATATTAAATATAGCTGATATATTATTTAATTAATAAGTAAATTTAATTAATTTAATATGTTATTCAATAAATGAATTATTTAGTAATAACATAAATAATATTTAATTAAATTAAATTTATTTTTTGATAATTAGTTTAATTAAATTTGTAAACATAAGTTTTAGAATTTTTTAAATAGCAAAATTTTAATATTTTCGTATATATAAATATATACATATATATATGGATGGATTGATGAAATGGTAGAATGATAAATGAATGAGTGATGTAATAAGTGAAGTGAGAAAATGAGAGGGTAAGTGTGGCTTTTTGGGTGAATTGGTAGGGATTTTTTGGGTGAATTGGGAGGATTTGTTGGGAATAAAATTTTGAGTATTTTGGAAGAAAATTTGAAGAATGTACCTTCATTCTAGAATTTTTTGAGGGATTGAAATTTTTTTGGAAAAATGTGAAAGAACATAGCGTGAGGCATAGGCATTTGGGATATATAATATAAAATATGGTAATCTAATCATTTTTGCTTGATTTGCTAACAGAAATTAAAGAAGTTTTAATGGTGTTAAAGTAAGTGAAGCAAAATTCAGAGCATAAAGAGGTAAAGTGATACAATTAAAAGTACAAAGAGGTAAAATGAGACAAAGTTTGAGTACAAGGTGGTAAAGTGGATTGCACCCTTTATTGTATTAGAGTGTCTTATGTATTATTCCAAGCATCAAATTGAGGTTTAACTCGGCATTTGGGAAAACAAGTACAAAATCACGTAAAATAAGTACATAATAGAGGAAACTCAGTACACAAATGCAGTTCTGAAGTATATAAGTGCCAAAAATAGATATTTTTTGTCAATTTACAGTATTATTCTTAATACACAAGATATTAAGTTGAATTTATCTAGTTAAAGTATTACATGACTGTTAGACCATGATTTATTAGTCGTAGAACTTATTTAGTCAAGATACATTCATTGGCTCAACAATGGTGCTGAACTCATACATTTACCTTATACACCAATTGTTTATACTAGTATGACTGAAAACACAAGTGGTTGGATGTGGGTAGTTGTGTTCCCAATCATTTGCACATATGCTATCACTACCATTACTTGAAGAAAATATGATATTGTATTGGAATGTTTGATGTGTCTTTTTGCTTTTCGAATTGAGATAAGAAAATCAAGTACAAAAACACACAAAATAAGTATAGAAGTAAGGTGAATTCAGTACAAAATTGCATAGATGAAGTACAAAAATCCTAAAAATAGGTATTTTTTTGTCGATTTCCAATATCATTCTTAGTACACAAGAGATAAAGTTGAATTTAACTAGTTAAGTGATTGCATAACTATTATACAATGATTTATTAGTCCTAAGACTGATATATATGTTCGTTAGCTCTTGATGGTGTTGTCAAACTTATACATTTACCTCATACACAAATGGTTTACACTAGTATAAATGAGAACACAGATGGTTGAATATGGGTGGTTGTATTTTCAACCATTTGTACACATGCTATTACTACCATTACTTGAAGAAAACATAATATCATTGTATTGGAGTGTCATATGTGTCTTTTCACGCTTTGAATTGATGTAAAATTAGGCGAAGGAGAATCAAGGACAAAAACACGCAAAATAAATATAGAACTAGGGTGAATTCAGTACAAAATTATAGAGATGAAGTATAGAAATCCCAATAGGTATTTTCTTGTCGATTTTCTGTATTATTCTTATTTCTTAGTACATAAGAGATTAATTTGAATTTAACAAGTTGAGTCATTGCATAACTATCAAAACATGATTTATCAATCCTATGATTGATTTAGTCATGAAAGATTCTTACATATTTACCTCACACACCAATAGTTTGCACTAATATGAATGAGAATACAAGTGGTTAGATGTGGGTAGGTGTGTTCCCAACCATCTGCGCAGTTCTATGACTATCATTACTTGAAGAAAAATATGATATTATTATATTGGAGGGTCTTTTGTTGTTTCACACTTCGAATTGAGCTAAAGTCGGCTAAAGGAAAAGCAAGTAACAAAACACACAGAATAAGTACATAATTGGGCAATTTCAGTACTAGATTACAAAGATCCAATACAAAAGTCTCAAAATTAGGTATAAAAATCTAGCGAATTCAGTATGCTGAAAAGTACTTCACCTGCCAACCACCTGTACCATGTACCAATTTCTACAAATCTATGTAATAATTATAAATACAATTTTGCACAATAGCTAAAAATACAAATCTATGCTAACCAAGAAATCTTGGTATAGTATCTAAAAATCTTCATATATTACAATATATGCAATAGCAAATAATCCAACAAAAGTTCAACATATACTAGTACATAAAAGTCTAAACAGTCTAAATCTAACATATCCTTCTCAAAGCAAAACTTAGCACCTGTCATTGGTCCTTGAAAATTGTGCAATCCTTTTTTTATTGATTGTATCCCCTCCATGTACCCTCCTCTATGGATTAATCATAAAAAAGTAAGATGTTAGTTACAAGGTAACAACAATAAGGTATATCAAGCATACATATACAACAAAATAGTAAACAAATATGCCATCAATGTCAAGCTAATCTAGCTAGTTGTAACTCCCTTACATGTACAACGATTATGACCAGCTATACCACACGTTTACACATGATAACTTGAACATCAATTCAAGATGGAATTCTTTATATCCTTCCATGACATGGTTGAGGTATCACATCAGGTGCATTAATGGTTGGTTCTTCCTTAACTTGGTTGGTGCGTTAATTAAGAATACAATGATGCAATATTAGTGCATAAGTACTCGAATGAACAAATTCAGTGTTTAATATATAAGAGATAAGTACAAAACTAAACAATTTTAGTATTTAACATATAAGAGTTGAGTACTAGAATGACCAAATACAATATCTAAAATAGAAGACCTAAGCAGTGAAAAATCAACAAATTCAGTACTTTACATAGAACAATTTAGTAAATAGCCTAATCCAATATTTTAATTTTTACATAAGAGAGCAAGTACTGAGAAATAGAAAAGCTAAGTACTAATATACATATATCTAACATTTAACATAGAAGAGCGAAGGCTAAATTTAGAATTTAACATAGAAAAATAGGGTAATAATAATGCAAAGAGATACTACTTGTGACAATGGAAGTATGCTACAATAAATGCAATACAAAATTAAAAATATGAAGTATTTACCTGCTTATAGAGCTACTTTGGAATTGAGGACAAATTTCACACAATTTTTTCTCAAGTTAGAAATACAACTCCATTAGAGTCATGCTCTTAAAAATAAACATGATATAAAGTTTTCCATTATACAAATAACTCCCTAATAGTTGAATTTGAGGTTCTTTCACACTATCCAACCCTTTTTCAAGCTAAAAAAAAAAATTGCTACTGTGAAATGGTAAATGTTGCTTCACTGTGCGGAAATAGCGAAAAAACTTTCTTCTTCTTGGTAGGATATTGTAGGCTTTCTTTTTTTTTGGGGGGGGGG
>JACGDI010005846.1:83344-110599 GCA_014898725.1 Jacaranda copaia
TAATAAAAATTAAGGAAAAAGTTAAGCAATTACCTTGTTTAATGCTTTCTAACCTAAATTGGGAAAAAATTATAGAAATTGATGCTTCTGATATATGTTATGGTGGTGTTTTAAAACAAATTAATCTTAATAGTAAACAAGAAATTATTGTTAGATTTTGTTTTGGTAAATAAAATAATAGCCAGAAAAATTATGCTACTATTACTAAAGAAATATTTGCAATTGTAAAATGTATTCTAAAATTCCAAGATGATTTATATAATCAATCTTTTCTTATAAAAACTGATTGTCAATCTGCTCACTTTATGTTTAATAAAGATTTTAAACATGATATTTCTAAACAAATGTTTGCAAGGTGGCAAGCTTATTTGGCCCCTTTTGATTTTAAAATTGATTATAAAAAATGGATTGATAATAGTCTCCCTGACTTTTTGAATCGTGAATATTTGTAGGGTCAATGATTCCTCATAATAGAGGAAGAGGAAATCCCTTCTCTAATAGAGGAGGACATGGTTCTAATGCAGCTATTGCGAGGCCATTAATATAGCACGGCAAACAGAAGCTTATAGCTTCAAATATTTCACAAGCATCATATGTTTCTTCTAGTCCTAACCTAAATATCCATCCTAATGATCTTTTGTTTGTAGAATTTCTACAATTTAAACAATTTAAGGAAAGTTCTAATAGAACTTTCGATCCAAGCCAATCAACCTCTTATCAGCCTGAAAGATCTAATAAGCCTTCAAATCCTTCTTTTGTGGATGTTGCTACTAATAGTGCTACCCCTATTGATAAGGATTCTCTCACAACTTTTGAAGAAAAAGATCATAAGGACTTAATAATGATCTTTAAACATAATGATCTTAAATGGAAAAATGACCTATGGATAATAATCCAGAGGTATTTGAATACTGCATCATATGTTGTTGGGTCTTATAAACCCAGAACTTGTTATGAAAATATTTTAATAACTACCGGCTCTTGTGAGATTTTCCATTTTTACCCAAGCTCACAAGAAAAATCTATTTTTAATTTTAGTAAAATTATAATTAAAAAAATTATCTCTACTGAGGAATGGAGAATATCTTCATTCAAAGAAAAAGAGTTTGTAACCAGAGATAATAAATTAGTTTATAAATTTAACTTTTGGGATTATATCCAAGCTTTTCAAAATATTTTCTTATATGAAAATCCCAGGAAAAAACACACATGGCTTATAAAAGTGTGTCCTGAAGTTTTCAAAAATCAAATTCCAAATTGATTTCTAAGCTGGTGGAAATCTAATGATCCGACCCATCATATCCTTCTGGACCAATTTAAACAAGTGTTTGACCAATAGGTCACTTGTTCTCCTAAAATTAAGGAGGCTGAAGTAGAAAATCAAATGGTTTTAAACAAAGCTGCAATCTTCTTCTTTTTGGAGTTCTCAATACCTTAGATATGGAAATAGGTGCCAGAAGTCAGTTTCTCAAAGGACAATATTCCTTGTCTCTATAGGACTTTTTACATCAAATGGTGGAATAAAATGTTGCAGACTGATAGGGCCATAGGAAAAATTGAAGGACAAGAAACCTTAAATAATATTGTTAAGGTTACCTAAGGTTATATGAATTCTGCTAATAAGGACAAGAAAAAAGAAGCTTCATCAATTCTGGGAAACGTTTCTGAAAAAATTAAAATGCGGAAGGGCAAATTTTCTAAGGCAGATTTATTAAAAGAGGTCCTTAACATAGTCCAGAAAGAATTAAAAGATCAATTTGTAGATGTGGATGAAGACATCGAAATTTCTAGCGATAGTGGAGATACAGTGTCAATGGAGACTTTATTAAAATCAAAGGCTAATAATAATAAATTTGATTGCCTTTTCCAAGATGCTCAGGATCCAGCGGTTGATATTCCTGTCTACACTGGTAAAGACTTTGATGATATGCTGGAATCATTGAGGAAAGAGAAAGAAGAAAAGTAATCACAATATGAGTGGTGAAAATCGCTGCGATTGAATTATTGCTGTAATAAATTAAAAATAGTAATCTGAATTATATGCAAATACTGTTTATCTATTTTTTGCTTTTTACTGTTACGGATTCAAAAATTTTAAAATCCACACAGTACTTCACTTTTTACTATTTGGACTTCAGAATTATATTTTGAAATCCGTAATAGTTTCTTTTAGTTTTCTTTAAATAAGCTCACAATTGTATAGTTTAGCAGAGCCTGAAATTTCTAAGTTTTCTTTCAAGTTTTCATATTCTAATTCCTGCAAACACTTTTTGTAATTTGATCTCTGTAAATCACTAATATATTCAAAGCTGATTAAAGCTTATACCATTTGGTGCTGAGGTTTCCCAAGGTTAGTTTTCTTTTCCTTATTTTATTTTCTTTGGTGTTACCCTAGCCTAATGGAAGGCTAAGGGGCTCTGTGTTAAATAACTATGAGTTAGATACTTCATTTGTATTCATGGTCACTTTAGACTAAGCTTATGTTGAAGGTTTTGGATTTATGAACTGAGTTATCCAAACAGGTTCCATAATTTAACAGTCTTCCATATACCTCTAAGATAACCCGTTGTTAGCCCATGTTAGCCGGGGAAGGCGTTGAAGGGCGTTGTTTGGGTGTAATCTAGAAGCATGAGTTGACTTGTTAAATTGTTGGGTAATTATTTTTTTGAATTTTGTGAACTCGTTTTAAATCTGATCCTCCTTCATAAGATCCTACCCCTAGATGGGATGGATATTTTTTAAGTTTATTAACTTCTTCATTAATAGCATGTTGGTAAGATTCATCATCCATAATATTATCAAGAGTAAAAATTTTAAACTCAGCAAATTTTTTAGTTATTAACTTTTCAAGTTCAGACATATCTTTTAACCTAAAACTATCAATTTTAGGGGGATGTTGAATACTAGGCATAGCAATAGAAACAGGCAAATCATGAGAAATAATAGTTTACTTAATATATTATTAAATAATAATTAAATTTATGATTATAATTTTAAATAAATCTAAAGATTAATATTTAATGAAGATTAATTTATTTATTATATCAAATTAAAACCTATTAAATTATTTATTAAATGAATAAATATAAGATTTAATTAATACATTACATATTAAATGTAACTAAATATATTATTTTATTAATAAATAATTTAATTAATTTAATACATTATCTAGTAAAATAATTATTTAGTAATAATATAAATAGTATTTAATTAAATTTAATTATTTTTTTGACTATTAATTTAATTAAATTTTTAAACATAAGTTTTAGAATTTTATAACTAGTAAAATTTTAATATATATATATATATATATATATATATATGAATGAGTGAAGTAAGATAGTAATAAATTAATGAGTGATGTGAAGATAATGTGAGAAACTGAGAGGGTAGGTGGGGGAATGTGTGGTTTTTAGGCCTTGTTTGCTTGATTTGATTAGATGTGATACATATTTAATTAAGCCTTTTTCAATGTTTATTTCAATTGATAAAAACTCTTGATAAATTTTATGCCCAATATTATTTATTGTTGCTTTTGGAAATAGATTGTGGGGGCTAATGCTTAATTAGGTTTAATAAGAATTACAAAGATTTAATAAGGCCTATTTTTGAGTTTATTTTCAATTAAACCATAATCCTAAAAATGGGGAAGAATAAATAAATTGTGAAAAACTTATTAAAAAGTATAAGGATATAATAGTAAATTTATATATTATATTTTAATTTATTTATATACTAATCATATCAACCAAACATAAAATTAAAATATTATATCTTAATGGGCTTAAAATGTATTCATTTGTTTATATATTACTTTTAATCACATCATTCCAAGCAAACGAGCCCCTAAGGTACAGGTATATTGAGATTATTTTTTGGGTATAAAATTTTTGTATTTTGAGAGAATGATTAAAAAATATGTATACTTTTTGAAATTATTCTAAAAATTAAAAAATATTTTGGAAAACATAAAAGAACAAAGCCTAAAAGATTCTAAAATCTCACAGCACAAACTCTTTTGTCCTATGTTTGCTTCCTTCTATAATTCAAATTAAATAAAAACTAAAAAAGTACATATCATTTATAAAATAATATATAAAATCTCTAAAATGCATAGAGTTTACGTGTACATACCACATCTTGCACAATGTGTCTTTTCTAATAGATACACACATATATATACATATATTGCATCTCCATTGTAGCATGATTAGAAAACTAAATATATATATATATATAATAAAAATTTTATTACATAATAAAAATCTTATTTAATTGAAGAATGCATCAAACAAAGTGAGGCAAATTGAGCAGGGTCTGCAGCATGTAATAGGATTCACTCTATAAGCTACTAGCAAAATTTCATGTTAAAATAACTAACGTTCTAAAATTAGGAAATAAAAGTTTATTGGTCGAGACACACTGCCAGATTCAATTTAAATGTGCGTGTGTACTTCTTAGATTGATCATAAATAGTCATTTACAATGAAAAAGTTCATAAAAATTATTTATTTTTTATCTTTAGAATAATATTGAAAAAATGAAAAAGAGGTGAACTTTCAATAAAGTGGATTTGTAAAATAAACAAAAGAATAAAAAATAAAATTCAAGTCCATATAATAGTGGCATAGAAAGAAAAATAAGAAATTCCAACTACTAAATTCAAGTTCATACGGCAATCACTTACAAGGACAAAAATGTACAAATTATATACTACCACTTTAGAATAATGTGTATTGAAACGTTAAATATTTTGTACTATAATTGCTTATAAAATATGCTTTAAATACACAAACTATATACTTCCATTTTTAGATAACGTGTACTGAAAGGTTGAATATTTTGCACTTTAATTACTTATAAAATGTATTTTATATATACAAATTATATATGACCACTTTCAAATAAGGTGTACTAAAAAATTGAATATTTTGTACTATAATTACTTATAAAATGTACTTTACATACATAAATTATATATGACCACTTTCAGATAATGTGTAATGAAAGGCTAAATATTTTGCACTATAATTGCTTGTAAAATGTACTTTAGATACACAAATTATATACTATCACTTTCAAAGAATGTGTACCAAAAGGTTGAATGTTTTACTACAGTTGCTTAAAATATACTTTAGATGCACAGATTATATAATACCACTTTTAGATAATGTGTACTAAAAGATTGAATATTTTGTACTATAATTACTTGTAAAATGTACTTTAGATACACAGATTATATATTATCACTTTCAGATAATGTTTATATATTACTACTTTTAGATAATATATACTGAAAGGTTGAATGCTTTGCACTTTAATTGCTTATAAAATGTACTTCAAATACACATATTATATACTACTACTTTTAGATAATGTGTATTGAAAGTTGAATATTTTATACTATAATTGCTTGTAAAATGTACTTTAGATATATAGATTATATACTATCACTTTTGAGATAATATGTACTGAAAGGTTGCATGTATTGTATTACAATTGCTTATAAAATGCATTTTATATAAACAAACTATATACTACCACTTTAAGGTAACTTCATTGTATAATTTCAGGTATAAAAAGTATAAACCCCAAGAAAGTAAAATATAACTTTGATGCCTTTCAAGTACAAATAAGAGATTTTCAAATATTACTCTAAAAATCATATATATAACAAACGTGTTCAAGTTTTTAGCAACTCAAAAAGAGTTCAAATAAAGAAAGATGAGAAAATCTACCTACAAAATTTGTAAAAATGAAAAATAATGGACCTTTGAAAGAAAATAAAATCCACGAAATGAGAAGCAGAAAACATACCTTTCTATCCTTTGTTCTCTTCCTTCTGTTCTTCACTCCTTGTTAGTGCTCTTGGTTGTTCCATATTCACATAGTTGCAAAGAAGTAGTTTGTTTTTCTTTTTTTTCCCCCTCCTTCTTGTCGTATAGATTTCCTTTTGCCTTTTTCATTCTCTCGTCTATTTATGACATTTTGTTGGCAAAGAAGAGATTGTTTTTTATGCCTTTTGTTTGGCAAAGGAGAAGACGATTTTTCAAAAAAAAAAAAGGTATGTTTCTTGAAGAAAAGTTGTCATTTGTTTAAGTGGGGAGAAAAAACCTGCCCATTTGTTGGTTTTTTCTGTTGTTTTGATTCATACAGGGATCTTTAAGTATTTTTCAAAGATTTCTAAAGTTTGTGAAAAAATAAAGAGTTTAGATTTTAAAAAAACAAGTGAGGAGTAAAGTATAAAATGAACGTAGTGATGAGATTGAAAGCTATTTTATTAGATTGGGTTGTGTTTGAGCTAATTCGACCAAGGAGGTTGAATAATTCAACAGTGGTATTTCTTGAGCTGAGATCTACAACCACTAACAAATATCAGACTAGCCAAGATGCCTCTGGTTAAGGCATTTCGACACTCAATTAGTTTTGGTCGAGTAAGGGAATCGAGCAGCAGAATAAGATCATATAGTAAAAATAGCATACCTGGAGAGTGGCTGGCAATGGGGTATTTATAGCCTTCTGCAAGTGAGTGATATGTTTAAGATACCTCTATCAAGTGTAGAGAGCTTTTGTCCTTGCTTGGGAGTTATAGATCATTTCTCAACCCTATATTATTTCAAATAGCATCATCTCCTGCTTTTCCTAAGAGAATAAAACTCTGGAGGCACGCCTCTTGACAGTGTTGGTGGCAGAGGCGATACTGGGGTGGCATGTGCCATTAATGTGAATGTACGTTGACTGTCAGAGCATTGAATGTGACAGAAATACAATTCGATGCTGGAGTAAGCACTCTAGTCAACGGTGATCAACCATAGAAAGTGGTCAACTAGAGAAATAGATGATTGCACTAGGTGCCTTGAAGCCTTCTGTCGAGTAAGGTTGAGAACTATCCGCTCAACCTGGCAATTGTGGTCAAATGACTCAGCCCAACTTGGTTTGAAAGCGTAGTTGGGCTTTAGATGCAAAATAGGCCTGGAAGCATTCAATGGAGTCGATAACTATTAGGCTGAACCTGTTTAGCTATCCCATATCATGAGTCCTCCCAACTCGCGGTCCTGATCAAGCTTGTTAACGAGAAGAAACATGGAGTATACACAGCTGATTGACGGTTATGGGCACTCGACTAGGGTTTTGAATTATCGACCAGGGTTTTTGAATACTCGACCAAGATTTTGTGCATTTAATGCGTCTATTACATTAAGGTACACGAAACGCCAAAAGACGATTGTGCAATTATTACTGCTATTTGGGTTTTCACATTCGAATGCCTATAAATAGGTACAGTAAAAATATTCATTTTATACCTTTACTGCATTCAATCTGGTCGATTCTTGCATTTAGAGCCTTTAATTCCTTTTCACATTTTAAAGCTTTCCATCAAAACCTATATGTTCTTCTCCTAGTTTCTATTTTTCTTCAATTATGTTTTAAGAATGTCGAGCACATCAGATAGAGAGGACACTAGGTCCCTGGGTGCATAATTCTATGGGGAGATTGGGGATGAGAGCATTCTGATAGCTCATTGAGTGATAGCTCGACCTCCAACAGCTCGAATGATGAGAGGGCTGTCTCTAGGGATGAGGCTTACTCGAGTGAAGTGCCAACATCACGTGGTCAATTGTTCACACCTGACCATTACAACAAGATAGTTTCTAAAATTATCGCTATTAACTTAGTACATATTAGAGAACTTTACCATATTCCTAAGAAGTTTGAGCTTTTGGTGCATGGGCCATAAGGTAGGATGCATCGACCTATGAGGGGGTATATTACAGTGTTTGAGGAGGGGTTTAGATATAGACTTAGGTTCCCACTAGCACCTATCATAGTCAACCTCCTGTGGGGCTTGGAAGTCTGCATAACATAGCTCTTGCCCTACTGTTTTGCAATTGTGCATAGTTTCGCCATGCTGATGCACTTATTTGGCCAGGCGGCCTCTTTCATAAATTGTTCAAATTTGTTCCACCTTCCCATGTCCCAAAAGTCAGAAGCACCAAAAAGTCTAGGTTCAACTACCTAAAGGCATGCCCATGTCGAAAATTCTTAGTCACCCCATCCTCGTTATACGGCAAAGAGTGGAAAAAATATTATTAATATGTTCAGGGGTCTGGTGAGTTTAATATTACTATGGAGTGATGGAGGGGGCATAGTCGAGATGCCAGAAAACCTAACCCCAAGCTGGCCCAACACCTTCATTCTGGACTTGGTCAAGTTTAGCCAAATTGAGGCCTCAGTACTAATCGAAGAGAGATGTTTTGGTGCTGGCTAGCTTATCACCAACCAAGCTAAACTTGTCTGCGGGTGACCAACTAAGTAGAAATTTTTGTCAATTGCAATAATTATGTATTTTTGCATCTTTCTACTCGATTTTAATTGCTCCTTGGATTTTTTTTTGTTGGTAGATTGAGAAGAAATAATGGCTCGTGGTAGGAAAAAAGCATTGGCCAGGGCACAAAGGAACGAGGAGTGCCATTGGGTAGCCACTTGATGAGACAGAGCTTTTACAGTGGAGGTAGCACCTTTGCCCACCACCCCAGTCGTCCCACAGATCAAACAAACGCCATAGCCTACTCGACTAGTAGAGAAAATTGGCAGCAGCCTTGCAAGTCAGGGCAAGAGGCATGTAGCTGAGCAAAGAGGACCTGTGCCCAAGAGGATGGTGAGCGACAAAGGTAAACAGAAGGCAGCTACGAGTTATGACCTATTCGGCAAGTGCAGTGATGGGGTCTTATTTCAAATACTCAAGCTATCGTCATCCTGATTTAGGACTAATCTAACCATGGAGATGACTAACTCAAGCTCGATCATATCATTTGGGTCAACAGGCTCCAATGCCCTCAAATGCATGGTGGTTGGGCTCTTTGCCTCTAACCAAAGAAAGTTCATGGACTTAAGCCAGATCGACGTGCTCAAGGCTCTGGCATACTACTGCAATATGTTAAGTGTGAAGTTGATTATTTTTTCATCGAATGTTGCCTTCAAATGATCACACTATTTAATGATAACCTCTATTTCAGCTATACCAGCTTGGGTATCATTTTTATCGGAGGTCAAAGTTAGCTTTAACTGATTGGGAACAATTGTGGGAGGAAGGGGACTTGGAGACTCTTAAAGTTCAGCTCAAATTATCCCAAGCTCGGGTTGACCAACTGACCAAGGAGGTGGCTGTCTCTTGAAGTAGCTCGATATGAAGGACCAACAATTAGTGGAGGCCATGTAGAAAAGGAGCCACATAGATTCGGTACTAAAAGGCTTAGTTGGATCTACAAGTGAGCTACGATTCTGGTCGATCAGCTGGTCGTAATGCTACACTCGAGGATGCCCAAGAGGTATTCTTTCAAAAGCTCGCTTTAATGTGGAGGGAGATAGTAGAACAGTTATACTTAGCTCGACTTTTGAAGATGTGAGGATGGTTTTCTTAATCGATGATGCCCGCATAACATTCAAGAAGACGGTCAAGCAACTCAAACACTTGGGCTATGCCTTTCAAGCTGAGGACAAAGATAGAATAGGCTCAATTTTGGATGAAAATTTGCAACATTATCCTGAGTCCGAGGAGACCACAATTAAGGAAGGCACGAAAGGGGACACTGCGACAAATGCTCTGATTAAGCCCATGACGATCGCTCAGCAAAAGCAGGCTCGAGTTGAGAGAAGGTTTGCTGATTTAGCGAGGGAGTTTGCCTTTGCTAATGACTTTGCCTTCCAAATCAAAGATGGACAAGTCGATGTCGCCTAGTACATGTTGTACTCAACTGACTTTATGGGCGACGTGGCAGGGCCCTTGCAGCCAACGTAAGTAATTTTTTCCCTCATGTCAATGATGCCTAAGCCTAACCATGATGTTCAAGAGGGTACCCAAGCAGGTCAAGCAGAGGGTGTTAGGTCGAGCCAAAGTTGAAACTCCTACTATCCAAGATTATGGTTGCTACTATGGCCAGGTTGCACTATTATAATCCTTGTTTTTATTCAATAAAGATTGTCCTTCAACTGTAAAGAATATTTTGTTTAATAAAATACTATTGTTACTTTGATCAATGTATAGTTAACAATTTTACAGTTTTCTTATCAAATGCAACTGTCTTGTTGCAAATGTGTGGTTGATAACCAAATTAATTAACATAAAACCCATAACAACTTTACCGTTGATTGAGGTTACTATTGCAAAAACACCATGATCTCATCAAAATGTGTTCGGCGTTCTATTTTAAAATTACCTTTGACTTTATGGTCAAATTACATTACTCTAATTGTGCCCAACAATACTTACCATGATGTGTCATACGGCGTGAAGTTATTTGAATGGGTCAACGATGAGGTTGAACATTACCATCTATTCGCGAGGCTTTGGCTTCTTAATTTTGTAATGGGAAGTTGGTTTATTGGTCAAATGCAGGGCCGACTACAAGGTTGGGATTGAGAAGCTTTAATTTGGCAGTATGAAGCTACTTGTTGGGTCGACTGAGGGGTCGACAACATAATTTGGGCTGAAAAGCCTTGAATTGGTAGCGTGAAGCCGCTTTTGGTCGACTAAGGGGTCGACTTGAAACTTTAGGTTAGAAGCCTTAATTTGGAAGCTTGGAGCTACTTTTAGATTGACTATGTGGTCGACTTGAAATTTTAACCTAAAAGCTTTGATTTGGCAATTTGGAGCTGCTTTTAGGTCGACTATGGGGTCAACCTTAAACTTCAGCTTGAAAGCCTTAGTTCTTCAAATTGAAACTGCTTCTTGGGTTGACTACGGGGTTGACTTAAAATTTTGAGTTATACAAGGCATATGGGAGTGTTCGTGGCTGTAACATTACAAGTGAATAATAATAGTATTGCTAAAACTTTATTTATATAACAAAATATGAAGATAATTACAACGTGCTTTTATACATAGAATTTCTTCAAGTTGATGGCATTCCATGGGCGAGGGAGCTCGTCCCCATTGACGTTGGCAAGTTGATAGGCGTTGTGCTTTGATACCTTTACAAAAATATAGGATCCTTCCCATTTTAGGTCAAGTTTGCCAACATTCATAGATATTTTTATCTTCTTGAGAATAAGGTCTCCAGCTTAAAATGATATGGCTTAACCCTTTTTTGTAGTTTTCTACCATCTTTGATCTATAGCATTGCATGGTGTTATAGGCTTCTTGTCTCTACTCATCAATTGTCTCCAGGTCGAGTTTTCTTTCTAAGGTGTTTCTGATCAGGTTGAAGTGGATAACTCAAGCTATGTGTTGTATGAGTTCAGATGGGAAGACTACTTCAGAATCGTATACCAAATTGTAAGGGCTATGACCCATAGCTATATGAGGGGTGGTCTTGTATGCCCATAACTACCTAGGGAAGTCGTTATCTCTGTCTAGTTGTTCAATTGAGGTTACCTACTAAGGTAAAATATTAGGTGATTCCTAAGGCCCCGCACTAACTTCAGGTGTTTTTGTTTTGAAACTACGTCCCGTTGTCTGAAATGAGGATCTTAGAGAGACCAAAATGGAAAATAATATTTTTCTAAATAAAACTTTTGATGGCTGTGTTGGTTATTTTTGGGACAACTTCAGCCTTAACCACTTGGTGAAGTACTCAACTGCCAAAATTATGAACTATTACTGATCTGTTGCCTTTGGCAATAAACCTAGAATGTCAATCCCCCATTGGTCAAATGGCCAAGTGATCTAAACATTGACCATGGGCATAACAGGTTGATGTAGGAGGTTTGAGTGGACTTGGCATAACAAACACTTTCAAGTAAAATCAATAGCGTCTTTCAATAAAGTGGGCCAAAAGTATCCATACCTGAAGATTTTATGAGCAAGGGACCTTACTCTTGAATGGTTCCTGCATATGCCTGTGTGGATATCTTGTAAGACCTTAGGAGCCTGGTCGGGGTCCAGGCACCTTAGGCATGGTCTAGAGATCGACCTCTTATAGAGCTGGCCATATTTGTCGAGTTCAAACTTGGCAGCTTGTCCTCAAAGGTGATATGTTTCATTTTTGTCTTCAGGGATCATGCAATGACTCAAGTAAAGCTTTATTGGATCTTGCCATAAGGAAACTATCTCTTCAATGCTCCCCATCAAATTCTCTTTAAGGGTGTCTATTGATGGTTTGCCGGCGGCCAAAAAAGTTATTATCTTATCTCTTATACCTCTGGTTGAGCTAGCAAATTTGGACAGAGCATTTGTGTGCTTATTCTTAGATCGAGGTATCTGGCTAAAAGTGAATTTTTTGAATTATTGTCGTAATTTTCTAACCTCAGCCAGGTACTCGCTCATTGTCGAGTCCATAGCCTCAAAATTTTCTTTGACTTGTTCCACCACCAACTAGGAATCTATGATTATAGCTAGGTGCTCGACTCTACAATCGAGTGCCATCCTCATCCTCGCGAAGAGAGTCTCATACTTAGCCTCATCATTAGTGACTGCATAGTCAAGTTTGATTGCAAAATCATATTCCTCTGCTGATGGAGAGCGGAGAGTCACTCCAGTTCCCTCTCCTGACGTGGTCAATGATCCGTCGACATGTAAAGTCCAAACAAAAGGAGTTTTGCTACCCTTTTTGGGGATATCGACCTACACGGTGATGAAGTCGGCCAAGACCTGTGCTTTGATGGTTGTTCTAGGTTAAAAGGTGATATCAAACTCTCCCAACTCAATGTCCCATTTTGTTAATCTTTCTAACGTGTTTGGCTTCGAGAGCACTTGCTTCAACGACTAGTTTGTCAATACTATCATTGCATTGGACTGGAAATATGGTTGCACCTTTCGAGCTGCAGTGACTAACACCAAGGCAAATTTCTCAATCTCCAAGTAATTATGTTTCGGACCTTGGAGCTCCTTACTATATAGTAAATTGGTCGATGGTTTTGTCCCTAATCAAAACCAAGACTAAGATGATCGATGTTTTTGAGACAACTAAGTAGATATGTAGTATCTCTCTGAGCTCAGGCTTCGCGAGCATGGGGGGTAAGGACAAGTACTATTTTAATTCAACCAGAGCCCGATCACACTATTTGTTCCACTAAAAATCTAACTTCTTGGCATTTTTTAGAATCTTGAAGAAAGATAGGCTCTTGTCGGCAAAATGGGCGATGAATCTCCCGAGGGCCATCACCTTCCTCATCAGGTACTGTACATCTCTTGCTGTTTTAGGTGGGGCAATATACTATTGACTAACTATATAACCTAAGAATTTGCCTCCTCAAACTCTGAACGTACACTTTTTTGGATTTAACTTCATACTAAATGCTCGCAATATAGAAAAGGTATGGTTGAGGTCAAGCAAATGATCCTTGGCCTTCTTTGTCTTAACAATCATGTCATTGACATAAACCTCCATAGACCTACCTATCTCATTCTTGAACATAAAGTTAACCAGTCTCTGGTAGGTTGCTCCAGCATTTTGAAAGCAATAAACTCCATTAAGGACTACAAAAGAGGTTTTGTCCTTGTCTTTAGGGTCCATAAATATCTAGTGATACCCTTAAAATGCATTCATCATACTCAATAGTTCACAACCAACTTTGGAATCTACTAATAAATCTATTCGAGGTAGGGGGTAAGGATCCTTAGGGCAAGTTTTATTCAAATAAGTAAAATCGTTACACATGCGCCATTGTCCTTTATTCTTGGGGACGAGTACAACTTTACAAAGCCAAGATAGGTATTGAATTTCTACAATATAGCCTACATCTAAGAGTTTATTGATTTTCTCCTCGATGATCTGGCTCTTCTCAGCATTGAAGGTTCTCGTTTTTTGCTTGACCACCTTGTATAAGGGATCGATATTGAGGTGGTGAACAATAGCACTGGAGTTGATTCCTTGGATGTTAAATGCTTCCAATAAAAAATATTGATAGTTCCCCATAGAAAATTAACCATGAGACATTCCATGTGGGGCCCCATATCTGTTCCAACCCTGGTGGTCTTGTTGAGGTTTCTAAGTTCTAACTCGACCATCTTAAACTCCTCGATGGGCTCTACCCTGGTGTCCTCCAACTTTCTCTTCTTATTGGCCTGGCCCTCCTCAAGTTTTGCTATAAGGGCGTCTCCTAAGATCTTCAGCTGCAGTTGAGTTTTTTGTTTGCTCGACTCAACCAAAATGGTGCAATATCGTTAGGCTTTCTTAATGTTGCATAGCATCTCACCCGTGCCTACCGAAGTTAAAATTTTGATTTTCATAAGATAAGTTGATACAATGGCTCAAAAATATTAAAGGCTGGTCAACCAATTAAAATATTGTAAGCAAGTGGAGCGTTGACGGCCAAATAGTTTATCATCAATGTCCTTCTATGGGGTGTCTCCCCAAATGATGGGAGAGGTTGATGAAACCTTCTGGTATGATTTTTAATCCCCCAAATCAGACTAAAGGGGTACGTACGGGCTCAAATTTTAGCTGGACTAAGTTCATCCTTTTTAGTGTTGAGAGAAAAATGATATTAGCAGAGCTATCATTGTCGACCAAAACTTTCCTCACTTCAAAGTTGACAATCTCAACAGAGACCACCATGGGATGATTAGTTTTATGATCGATGTTTTTCCCTTCAAGGTGGGCCAGGTCATCATCAGTGAAGGAGATAGGCTCTGCACTAGTGGATAAATGAAATGTTATTTTGACTGGGGAAGCTTTGGTCAACTCTAGTCTCTTCTGCATCTATCTCCTCACCAACTTTAAGTCCCACAGTGGAGCTCCTCGCAATCATGTCAATTACTCCTTGAATGGGCGGGTGGTTATTCTAGGTAGGTTTTTTTTCCTTTGTCATCTCTTCTTGGGCTAACCAACCTTTTTCTACAAGGAGTCTGGTCGGTTCTACCCCTTTCCGTCCTGGTGCCTTTAGCAACATATTATTTGAGATGACTTTGTCTAATCAATCTTCCAATTTCATCATGGAGATTGAAGCAATCCTCTGTGTCATGCCCCCTTTGCTTGTGAAAGTGGCAATATTTCTTTAATTTTTTCATTGCCTCAATTTTGGTGAGCTTCCTTAGCTTCTTAAGGAGGTTATTGTGCTGAATTGTGAATAACATCTCCTTTTTTACATGGTTCAGTGGAGTATAGTCATGGAAGATTTTATTGGAGATCAACGACCATTCCTCTGCTTCTAATCATCTTTCTCTTTATTTTTCTTTTTCTCGACCTTAAGTTTGTCAAATTTCAATTTGTTTATCTCCTCCTAGGTTATATCTCTCCGCCAAGTTAAGCAACTCTTTCATCAACTGTGGATGTTCTCGCATTAAAGCATTAGCGTATTCTTTATGTCAAAGCCCCAAGACAACATATTGATTAGGAACTTGTTCCTAAGATTGTCGATCTTCAGTCCCTCCATGTTGAACCTGCTAAAAAAGTCACGGAAGGACTCCCCCTCGTTCTATTTCACGATGTGGAGATGGGTATAGGGGAGCTTCACCTTTTGTCAACTGGCGAATTGGTGCAGGAACTTATCACATAACTAGTCATAGGACTATATCGACGATGATTCAAGCTTGACAAACTAATCGAGCGCTATACCCTGAAAAGTGGTCACCAGCATCTTAGTGTGTATGTATTCATTATGTCCATGCAGTTGTATTATGTGGTCGAATTACATCAGGTGCTCATTGGGATTAATTGAGCTATCATACCACGAGAGTTTGATTGGGACCTTTGCTTCAATGGTAATGCACTCGTAGATTTTTTGTTGTATAAACGGTGACCCCCTTTCATAGCGAGACCTTTGGGGGCCCTTTGGGTTGGGCATCCTTTCAATGTTTATCCTCGAGATCTCATCGAAGCATCTATTCAGCTACTGCACTTAGTGGAAAACTTCTTCCCATTCCTCCCGGTCTAACTAGGTCATGTTGCGATCAAATTGGGGCCTTGCACTAGGCCTTATTGCACTGTGGGGCATGAATAAGCTAAGCCGCGTGATCCGCTGATTCACCTATCTCCTCACGTTGGTCCAGTCTTGAACATTTGACCCTATCGTGCTACAAGACTCGATTAGGTTGAACGTGATGGTCTATAAAAACAGCAATCTCTTCATTTGGCTTCGTTCACCCCTTTTCTCCATGGAGGTGCCTGAGGCTGGCTTCTCATTAGATTAGAGTGTATATAGATTCTAGGTGACCGCGACTATCTCGCGGGGACCTCTTTTCCAGCGGTGGTAGCTGCGGGGTTACACTACCAGTTGAGGCGGGCATGGTTGTGTGCCTATTTAGTGCCACATAAAGCTAAGCAGAAATATGTGCAAAGATTTGTTTATTTATCAGTTACATTAACCAGGGCATGGTTAGGGTAACGACTTACTCCAGTAGGACACTAGGGCCCAGGGCATATGGTCCTTGTTAAGACTGAGGGGGCATAGGAGACATTGTCCTCCTATTTTCCTTCCTCTCATATGTGGCTCGCCTAGTGTTTACCATTTGTTCAGTTGTAATCTCAAGTGTTCCTATAGACGGCACCAAAGTGATGAGGTTGAAAGTTGTTTTACTAGATTGAGTTGTGTTTGGGCTAATTTGACCAGAAAAATTGAATGATTCAACAGTGATATCTTTTTTGATTGAGATCTGCAACCACTAGCAAATGTCAGACTAGATGAGGTGGCCCCAACTAAAGCACTCCAACGCTCAAGTTAGTATTGGTCGAGTAACAGAATTGAGTAGCAAAGTAAGAGCATATAGTAAAAATGGCATACTTGGAAGGTGGTTAGCAATAGGATATTTATAGTCTTCTCTAGTTGGGTGATATGTTTAAAATGCCCCTATCAAGTGTAGAAGGCTTTTGTCCTTACCTGAGAATTGTCGGTAATTTCCTAACCTTGTACTATTCTAGGTGGCATTATTTCTTGCTTTTATTGGGAGAATAATACTCTGAAGATGTGCCTCCTGACAGAGTTGGTGGTAGAGGTAGTACTAGGGCGGCATGAGCCATTAATGCAGAGGTACGCTGACTGTCATAGCATTGAATGCGGCAAAGATACGATTCGGTACCGAAGTGAGCACTCTGGTCAATGGTGATTGACATTCAAAAGTGGTCAACCAAAGAAATAAATGAATGCACTAGACAACTTGAAGCCTCCCGTCGGATAAGGTGGAGAACTATTTGCTCGACCTAGTGGTTGTGATCGAGTGACTGAGCCCAACTAGGTCTAAAAGTATAGTTGGGTTTCAGATGCAAAATGACTCTGAAAACATTCAATAGAGTTGATAACCGTTGGGTTGGGCCTGTTTGGCTTTTCCATATCGAGTAGGTAAAAGAATTTATTTTTCATCTTTAGAATAATATTGAAAAAATGAAAAAGAGGTGAACTTCCAAAAAAGTGGATATGTAAAATAGACAAAAGAATAAAAAATAAAATTCACATTCATATAATGGTTCATATAATAGTGGCATAAAACGAAAAATAAGAGATTCCAACTGCCAAATTCAATTTCATATGGCAGTCACTTACAAGAAAAAATAAATAAATAAATTCAATTAAAAAAATTTATGCATGCTCCTGGAACGTACATGTGGTTTTAGAAATAATATTATGAAAAAATATCTTTTAAAAGAGTAAAAATTTTAGAATTATTTTTCAGTAAAATTTGGAAAAGAAGTCTTATTAATCTTCATATGTGGAATGAAATTATTGACTAAATGTAATAAAGTAATAATTTTTTTTAATAAGAATGTAATAAAGTAGTAAGCACGTTTATTTTTCACGCAAAATTAGGGATGTGTTTGTGTCAACTCCCAGTACCAGGATCATAATCAAAGTCAAAATTTAAGCACCAGTCCACCGCCGGGGCGACAAACACTTTCCGACTTTCCACCGCCGCAGAATACACACAGTAGGAGGTGAGAATACACGCCCAACTGCGTGACCTCATGATGATGGCGACTACGAGCAGCTTCTTCGCGATACCATCCTCCTCTCTTCCATGCGATCGAACTTCCTTTCTCACTTCTCGCCTTCCGCTGGTGTCTATTCTTTCTTACTCTAAGGTTCGTAATCTCTCTCTTTCTTATGCGTACATTTGTGCTGCTAGTAGTTTGACTATTGATGCGTTTAACCTTGGCAGAAACGAGTTTGGGGACAAAGATTTGTGCTACTTAGGGTGAAGTGCGAGTCGGAGGGGAGTAAAGTTGTTGCTCAACCCGAGTCTGAGGCGAAGTTTTCATCTTTGGAATCGTTGTCGTCTTCCACCGTTATTGATGATGATAACAGGAGTATTTCAGCTTACAAATGGTGTGCGGCTCTTGGAGGCATTGGATTTTTAGAGACAACATATTTGACTTACTTGAAGCTCAACGGTTCGGAGGCCTTCTGCCCCATGGGAGTCGCGTCTTGCACCACTATCTTCAATAGTGACTTCTCCTCTGTTTTTGGTACATTTTTTAACCTAATTTTGGTTGAAGGAGTAAAATGTGCAGTAGTTTTATCTGATCCGTAGTTTGCTAGTTGCTTCTTTTAGTTTCACGGTTGACTCAATTTACTGGAATTGCTCAGGTTACTTTTGTTGCATATGAGGGGTTTGGTTTGTAACTTACGAACATGAGTGTAGATATGGGTGATGAGCAGGTATATGCAAATGCTGGTGCAATAGGGCACATCAATGGGTTTTATTTGGCATAGTTGCGTATAGAATTTCTATTGCCTCACTACTGGACGAGACAAATCAAGAAAGTGTAATTCTTTGCAGAGGTCACCTGTTAACTTGATAATCCAATGGTTTTGATGGATGAGACTTTATATCAAACTCTTGGAGTCTGTAAGAAAGGCTTCAACTGCCTGGAACAGAAGAGTTCCTTTTAGCTAGTGTATGTTGCTGGATCATTCACTATGTTGAGATGGATTGGACCTAGCTGAAACCTCTTTGTGCTTGAAAGAAGGTGCTTGTTGGGTAAAATATTATTTTCGTGCGAACACAGAGGTCATTGCAAAGTCAGATCCACATCTCAAAGTTAGTGCATTAGCTAACTGACAGTAGCTTGAATATACTATTCCATATGGACACACAAAAATGCACAATTATGTTTAGATATGCTTGTGTGCTTCATAAATTAAAAAACATGGATAGTTATTTCATCATCTAAGGTCTTTAGCTTCAGATATGTTGTGTCGTGGGAAGATGTCTATGTTCAGTCTCATACCATGTTACTATGTCATTCAATTGGTGGGCATCTTTGCATCTAATCTAAGGACAGCACTAGTCTTGGTACTTCTGTTGCACCAAATTGTTTTGCATCCACTAATCAAATTAGGGCAGCGCTTTCTTTCCAGGAATCCTTTTCGTAAGAAATTTTTTCATTAATATTCTCTCATTGCCAGGTGCTCCTCTTCCATTGTTCGGTATGCTTGCTTATGGACTAGTTGCTATCCTTGGCCTACAACTACAATGGGGTCCCAAAAAAGG
Organism: Jacaranda copaia; assembly: GCA_014898725.1. Classification (NCBI taxonomy): domain Eukaryota; kingdom Viridiplantae; phylum Streptophyta; class Magnoliopsida; order Lamiales; family Bignoniaceae; genus Jacaranda; species Jacaranda copaia. Next base: position 102,714 of record JACGDI010005846.1, read on the forward strand.
GGCATTTTATGCTGAGAAAGCTGCTGGTGAAATGATCTTAATTGGAACAACTACCTTGATGGCAGTTGCTAGTGCATACTTTTTGAACATCCTGAGCACTGAATTTGTTGGAGAATCATGTTTATATTGTTTGGCATCAGCAACATTATCCTTTAGCTTGTTCTTTGTCACCCTAAAGGTTTTTGATAGTTAAGAGTATCCATCTTTCTTACACTATGTAAGTGCTTCACCCTATAGCAATGACCAAAAAATTTTGGATTCATTTTGCAGAATGTTGGGTTAGACAAGATTCAAAGGATGTTGGGTTCTCAGTTATGCATAGCTAGCTTGGTTATCATTACCTTGGGTGCATCATATAATGCTGTGCAACCTGTCTCGTCAAGGTAATGTTGTACTCTTGTGCTATAGAATGGCCTCAAGCAATTGTTTTACTTGATAAACTGAGGTATACTAAAGATTCTTATTGATCTGAATGCTCCAGTTGAGATAGTGAAGTACTCCTTTTAGGTTGCTAATATCATAGGTAAGATTGGGACTGGAGCTGGATGAAGCTTTTTCAGATTAAATGAAGATATTCCAAAATTGCTCAGTCTTTGCACTGTGATTGCCTCTTTCATTGAAGTGATTAGTCCTTAGTCAACGAACTTTGCGTCATGCTCAAACTTAAGACTATGCTCTCAAAGTCGAAACACTGTGTGAGACAAGATTAAAATAGAAGTTTAGAAAGGTTGATTTCCTGTTTTCCGAAATATTATGCAACTAGTCAGGTAGCTCTTCACAGAGGGGTCAAATGGAACACTCTAGAAAGAGGATCTGAATTAAATTTCTTGTAGGGTGAAGAGCAAAGGATCTTTAGAATTGTGGTATGAATAATCATTTGGCATTTCTTGCCATCGCAATAATGCCAGAGTCACCCTATGCTAACTCTGATAGCTTGTGGTATGAATAATAATATGAGCAGTTTAAGTTGTACTTTGTTACAGTATATACACATTTGTGAAGTACTATATGATTGATGCTCATAACTTGTGGTAGTTGGGCTGGAGGAAATTCTACGCCCATCATGTGATCATTTTGAGTAATGTATTACACAGGTTGCCGTAAAATTAAAACCAGGAATTGAAGCTTAACCAGAGTCCAGAAGCTACTAACATGCACTTTGAATCTAATTATTTTTCATTGATTGCATAAAGTCAGGTCTTTTTAGTCTCCCATATGTAAAAGCATAGTTTAAATAAATGAAGGAAGTATTAAACTAAGCAATGGTTCACAAAATCAATTCTGTGTTAAATAAAGGGCAAAATAATGCATGCATTTGCAAAACTGCTACTTTAAGTATTATGTAATTGATATTCTATCTCATAAGTTAAATATTTTCAAATGCTTGCATAATTAATACCGTAAAAGAAAAAAAGGAGGTTGCTATCATATTTGATAATTTGCGTGCATAGAAACTTGTGGAAATTTGATGATTAATCTATGTCAAGATTGTCATCCTTTCTCTCACTAAAGTCTATAGAAGTATTTAACTTCGCTATATGTGTGCTCGATATTGGCACTGAAATGATCATCCTTGTACGATCATGGATACAGGAAAAAAGTGTGGAAAATATTTTACATGAATTGCACAAAATTGAGATGTGGATGATCACTTTTCAGGATGAGCTTAAGAAAACGTTCTGAGTTCTTTGGTTTTTCATATGCACCAATAACCAAGTGTTGCACAGTACTTGAATCGACTCAAGCAACACTTTCACATAACGGACTTAGAATTTCAATCAGTGAATATAATGAGAATCTATTTGCTCAGATGCATATGCAAGTGTATGTTGTACATGAATTATGACACATGTCTTGAATATTGCATACCACAATTTTGAATTGTTTGATGTTATTATCAGCAATTGTTACCTGACTATGGCCATCTAGTAAGGTTGTTGACCAGCAAAGGACCATCAATTGGAAATCAAAGTTAAAAAGTAAGTTAATAGTAGGATAAGTAAATGTAATGTTATTTTAATTGGTTTCCAGTTTTCTTCCTTTTGATGTGTTTTAAAGTTGGGGAAAGCATTTCTATGCACCACAGATCAGATTTAGCACTGAAGTTGCTGTTAGAAACAAAGCTAAAATGTGTGGAATTGCTTGTTGGAGAGATGCTTGTGATGAAACCTGGGAAATTTGTTATGCTAGGGTATCAGAAAAAGTGGCTTACTCCTTTTTATTATATTTACTAGCAGTAACTTAAGCAAATCCTACACCCAAATCATTGACCTATTAAACATATTATTGAGCCATGGTTAAAATAATTGATCTTAGAGTAATGTTGTTATAAAGGGGTGGACTAGTGCGTGTGGCAAAACAGTCGTAGTCAAAGTTTTAGAGAAGCTCTATGTGTTGTAATAACAAACTGCGTAATGAGTTCAAGACATTAGCAAAGGATGGTGCCATCCAGGGGAAGTGAAGTGTGTCCCTGGGAAGACTTGACCTCGATGAACGTTGGACTCCATGGCCATTATTTGTGACATCAAATTTGACTTTATTAGATTCTTTGGGTACGTGCAGATTGATTGGTAAACATGCCAGGATGCTAAGATTTTGACTGGGAGAGTAGGGATTTATTTCATTTCTGGCTGTTTATGACCTTGTGCTCAAAGGTGACACATTACGTGATTTCTGTATTAAGTTATCTATTATATATTCCACAGCTTGGCACAGACAGAAATCCCATATGTAGAAACCGAGATCACAAAAGAGTCCACTCCTTTGGCCCTTTCTCTTGCAAGACATCTACACTCAATTGGAGCAAAACTATATGGGGCTTTCTGGTGTTCACATTGTGTGGATCAGAAACAGGTATTTTCCTCTGCTTTCCTGTTATTTGCGTAGGATACTGTGCGTCTTTGAGATTTTGATTATTCTAAACTTCTAAAGGGTTACTAGAAAAAAGGAAATGATGAAAAGGATCTGAAATATTGATCAATGAACATTCTAGATTATTAAAATAGTTTTAGAGGCGAACTAGTTAATAGTAGGATCTTGCCAATGTGCTAAACTTCAGCAGATCTCAATATTCTTTAAATGGATCATTTTAATCTTTTAGATATCTTCTGGAGTCCTTTGGTTAGGCTTGGGCCATGAATTGCTCAAATTTTCGTTTAGCTAGGAGTTTTTAGTTCTTGTTTCCCAAGATATCATGAAATAGACTAAGGATATCTGAGACTCAATTATATGTTCTTTGTCAACTTAGATAATTAATAGATTGCTTATTGTTCTGCTATTTTTCATATTTAAAATATTAAATGGCAGGGGGCCATGGAATCTTTCTTCCAAGAGAGATTCTGCGAAGGGTGTAGATAGGGTTGAATGTTTAATAGATTCAGAGTGTTTGTTCTTTCGACATTCTTCTTTCTGTAATCTTACTAATCTATTCATTTGGATGCTGTATATGCCAGTGTAACAGGCTATCTATTTCTAGGTTCTGTTTGCATCTTTGTTCTTTAAAGTGATATTAACTTCACTGACGAGATTAATATCTATGGTGATATTATTCATATAAATAATATTAATGATTTGTACAGAGGTGAAACAGAATCTGTTGGTGTAGAAAAAATGAAACTTTTCAGATTAGTATGAGGTGAGAAATGGTAGAAGTCTGTTTTTTTCTACTCGCTTGTGGCATCATAAAACAATCCTTAGTTTTGACTATTGAGTTATTTGATTGAAATTTAAAATCTACATTTTTTAAAGTTTATTATACACTAGACTATTCATTTTCCTAAATTTCAGTATTGTTGTTTTGGATGTCTGGACTTGGTAGTTTGTGATTCCGTTTTGTTTTGTTTTGTTTTTTCTCGTGCTAAACTAGTTCATGAGCAAGTTTCTGTGACTATATATGATGTAAATTGTTTAGCTTCACAAGTGAATTATTCTAGATAACATGATCTTTATTCTGAATGGAATGATTGTTGCTTTCCCTTTTTATGCCATTTGATTTTATGATGTGAAGTTTTAGATGTCCTACTCATTTTTGTTGCTTTCATAGGTTGTCATGACTGTTACCTATACATCTGCTTTTTGCTTCTATTTTGAGTTCCATTCAAGTTAAGTTTCAAACCACCGCAGGGAGAATACTTAATTAAGTTTTGGTCTATATATTTCTGTTTCCATTACGGATATGCTACCTGGGAGCTTATTCATGGCTGAAAGGGTTAAAGTTGATCTGACTTACTGCCAATTCATTGATAGCGGAGCTCTTTCATTTATGCAACTATATTCTGCAGTGCTGAGCTTGAGCTACCTGACATACTGCTTTCCCGAAGATGAAATTTTAATTTCATGGGTTTTCCTTTTCCCTCAGAATGATATGTTGTTCTTTGAAATATTTTACTTGAATATTGAAGACATAAACTAAAACTCATTTCCTACTTATGTAAGAAAGAAAAAACTTGTTCAAGTAAAACTCATTCCGGATGCTCCTTACCAGAGCACACAGAAGAAGAATCCAAGTACAGCTATGGTTGTTTTCTGGTTCTAAAATATAATAATGGACACTGAAATTGGAGATTCTGGCCGATATCGCTTCGTCCCTTCAAGGATTTTCACGAGGATACAAAAATGTTAGGATAAAGGAAAGTAAAGTCAACAAAGTTCAAAATCACGAGTTTGTTTAGATTTACTCAACACTCACTGATTCTCTGATGCCAAAAATAAGAAAAAAGAGAGGAGAACTTCTGGACTAATTTGTTTTTGTCTTTGCTTGTTTTGCATTGCTATTAAAACAGATGTTTGGGCGTGAAGCCGCAAAACTGTTGGATTATGTAGAGTGCTACCCTGATGGAGTAAGGGAAGGGGCTAAAATGGCTAAGGCCTGTCACGATGTTGAGCTGAAAGGGTTCCCTAGCTGGGAAATTAATGGTCAGGTGTGATTACCACTCTTGAACTTGAAAACAATTTTTCCTTTTCCCTTTTTTTGGTGTCTGGTTGGTTTCATCAAAAGATTCTTGTCTCTATTATATATATCTCTGGTACTCTGCGTCATGAAAACAATGCTATTTTTGATATAGTTTGGTTTGTGATGCCTCAATTGCTATTTCAGCTTTGGAGCGGAAAGAAGCAGTTCTCAGAGCTTGCTGGATTATCTGGAATCAAGCTTGAAGATTTAAGTCAATCAAAGTACGATGTCCTACTTGTTTCTTTTTCTTAATTTTGCTTTTCATAAGCTCAGAATTCAGGTAGAGTGCTTAATAGGTGGTGGGATGGAATTACATGCTGTCTCTTCTCTGTCAGCTTAAACATAGATTGACCCATAAGTTCCAACTACACTGCTGCTGCCAAAGGAATTTGCTAGAGAATGATAAATGGCATCAATCAGTAATGGAAGCAGCAAGGAGAGAAAATCAAGTTCGGGCTCCTTGTTGATTTCTTAAGTGTCTTTGCATCAAGACTTGTGGACATTATTAGGATTAAACTTGTGTTGATGGTTTCTTTAGCTATCCATCTTTTCTAGGTTTGAAGACATCGATGATAATCCATTCTTGGATAGAAATTATAATTAATTATGATAGCGTCAGTCACCTACGGCTACAAAGTGTTGAGATATCAGCACCTAACTAAAATTCTAATACTTCATTCCATGCGTTAATTCAGCAACCTTTTCCTGCCTTTGCTGATCTGTACTGTTTTTAAAAAATTTTATTGGTATTCTAAGGGTTCTTTTTGTAATTTCTTTGCAGATAATCCAAGAGATGTTATTTATTTGATCTGGTTTAGGGGGGCCGTAGTATGCACCACTTGGTTTTCTTTCATAATCCAACTCTATTAATTTGGAAGGCATTTCCCTATTGTATACTTTCAAATATATACATATACATAACCCATACGCATGCTCTTGCATATATAAGGGCATAATAATATTATGCAATAAAAGCTAATATCTCTAGTCCCAAGTAATTTAGATGGAGTCGTTTGAGATCCTCAACCTCAAATCCTTCCTTCAAAATTCAAGTTCATTAATCAAAACAACCTAATATAATTCAATTAAGAAAAATGCCCTAATACCTGATATGTTAGTGCAAACTTGATGCTTAGAAAAAAATTAGGGTTCTTATAGTCAATAAATAAATATGAATTCCCTTTGAATAATATCATTTTGAACCTTTAATTTCGTTTTCTATTTGACCTTCTATTCCAATTTGATTATACATGTCATGTGTATTAAATTTTTAATTAATTATTTTTATAAAAAAATATTTAATATATATGTCATATATTCATGAAATGAAATAAAAAATAAAACAAAAAACTGAAACAACAATGAATTAATAATCATGCATGGTTGGACTAAAGAAGATGAAAGTGCTAGAAATTATAAAAGTACACGTACATGAAATGTGTATATATGATAATGGTATTACAATAATGCAATAATATTGTGAAACATCACAACAACAAACCACATAACACAAACATTACACATAACTGAATACAAACTAACGAAGTCTAATTCAACCCCGCAACAAACAACTCATACTCGAATGAAATATTCTACGCAAGAGCAATCCATATGTATATGCCTCCTGTGCTGAACCTAGTGGAAAATGACAGAGATCAAACTCCATTTCACGTCCAGCCATATATCTTATTATATATCATAGGGTATCCCTCTTCATATGGTACTCAACATGAAACTTAGTTGGAAGGTGGAGGTGGAGGTGCAGAAAGGAAAGGAATGGAAGGCATATTTGGGAGGCCGGTAGGAAGCGAAGGCAATGGCGGCATGGAGAACTTAGGGATGGCGGGCATATTCGGGATAGTTGGGATGGGTGGCAGTTGCGGCAAGCTTGGCTTTGGCAACGTCGACGGGATTGTGGGCAGTCCTGGCACTGTTTGTAACAGATGACGCGCAGCATCACATTTTCCAATATTGCTTGTGAAGCCGACGGCCGTCACAGCAAGAATCACCATGAAAACACCGTAAGTGCTTCTAGCAGCCATGGCTATATATATATATATATATATATATCCTTTAAGATTGGAATGGATGTGAGGAATTGGACCTTGGAATAGAGGAGAACGTCCTCTTTGGTGATGGAAAACAAATGGAATTTGAAGGTCATTTATAGAGGGATGGAGTTGAATGCATGTATGCCTTTGATATTGACAGAAACCAGATATATGGCTTTGGTTGGAAGATTATGAACACATATTGATTGTTAATTAGTAATGTTAGTTGAACTATTTTGGTGTGCTTGGTTTGAATTTACTGGGGGATCCGTGGAGATTCAAATTTCAAATTTTTTAAGTCCTGGGGAACCCAAGTGGCATGATTAGGATCAAGGGCTCTTGAGTCTTGCCTTGGATGAGTTGATGATATGTTAGGTGGTTGAGTCTTAGGGAACCTAATTGGCATGTCACGTTTACGAGTTGTTAAACTAACACTAGGCACAGTAAAACTTTTGCAATATTAATTGTTCTGCTTCTATTGGCTCGCAATTTATGGATAAAATAAGGCTTTGTTTGGTTATATTTTCCTGAAACAATATTGTTTTGGGGAAATATAACAAAACATATCTTTATTTTTCCTTCAAAATACACATTCTCCAATATATACATACATATTATATATATATATATTATTATTTTAATATTAAAAAAATAACTTAATTCCATTTTCAACCCAAAATCCCAACAAAAAAACATTAATTTGACTGCTACAATAAAAAATATCTTATCTAAAATATAAACAAACATATCAAAAAATAACTTTCACATTCTTCAATAATTTATTTTTCCAAAACACATAATAAGCATATAATAAAATAAAACAAAAAACATAACTAAACACTACCGAAGTATTTTACCAGCCAAAAGGAGGGGGGGGGGGGGGG
>JACGDI010005846.1:111849-164192 GCA_014898725.1 Jacaranda copaia
AAAAACACTCAAATCCATCGGAGTACTTGACCTTCCAACTCGTAGCAGCATCAGATGCCTTTATCAATTGATCATAAAACTGATTTTATTTTATTTTTATTTTTGTCTGAGGTAAATTGAACTTGGTTATATCCCTGATAAGAATATGAAAAGATGGATTTGGGGTTCACATCCGAGCATGGGTGCACGGAACTCTCATGGGAGGGAAGGATTCCCTTAATTGGGTACACTTTGTTCAAATTCATAATATCGATGCAGATTTTCTACTTCCCATTGAGATTGAGGACCAAAACCACATTGCCTAGCTATGATTTTGAAGTCCGCAAGCCTTTCTACCTTGCAAACTTGTGTTGTGGTAGGAAATGCGGTTTTGGGGGCTTGTTTTTGTTATAAAGTTCAAATGAAGATTTAGCTTCAGACCAAATAAAATTAATTTTAATAGTTATAAACCTAAAATGGCCAGAGTTATATGGTATGAGTTTTTTTTTTTTTCTTCAAATTACAATTAAAAAAATTATCCAAAAGAAAGCAAACGAAGAGCATACAGATACATAAGTGCACGAGAAAAGTGATTGAGAGCAAAACTATAACTTTTTTTTTATGTTAATTTGATATATCTCATGATTGTGTTATCTTTTAAATTATAGAACCAGAAGCATGTGTTCATTATATTAGAAATTACGATTATCCATCTAAAAGATTGAGATAAGTATTTATTTCAAATAGAAAATAAAACCTCAAATATTTTGTTAATGCGGAATCAAAAATACCACACAATATGCACTACATTTTGGAAAATAATCTTTTGAGAACACCAAGAAAATGAGGCAATGGGAAGCTAAGAGTAGAGGTGCATCCGAATCGAGTTGTATATAATTAAATATTATTTTTTATTTTATTAATAAAATATGTATTGTATTACTAATAAGTTATTTTGAGTTTGAACTCAAAAGTGATGTCAAGCTTGAAATTGTTTAACTCACAATTGTACTTAATTAAGTCAAGTCAAGGTGAGCCAAACCCAAATTTTCATTGGTTGAGCTCATGTTCGAAAGTTCCCTTTAAACTTGGCTCTACTTGGTTCCGTTGCAACCCCAGGCAGAAGCGAGATAAAAGTAAAAGAAAAATTGAACTTCAGGTAAAAGCTTAATGTTATGTTTGGACCATGAAATTTAATGATAAAAATTTTCAAAAATATTTAAATATGAAATATAAAATTACATTATTTGAGTGGAAGGAAAAACTTCCTTCAATCTTTCCTCCATAAAATCCAAGGCTATAGTTTAAAATTTTATAGACAATTCCAAAGTAAAAATGGGGAGGGACACTGAGGCACGAATAACACTTAATTCAACATAGGTAATCACAGGTGCGTTATAATTACTTTACACTTACCGAAAAATTAAATGATCAATGCCTCGTCTCCCTCTTTTATGATCCCTTCTATGTTTGCTTCATTTAAAAGTTGCCAAGAACCCTATTCTCACCTGCACCTGCATATGAACCTCAATTTTAACCAACAGAAAGGATATGTCACCCTCTTGAGAGCACACCAATCACACATAATGGCATTATCCTTTCTGATGAGGATTTGAAGTCTAGTGTGCTTATAGAAATATCTTATTGCGTTATCCCAATATTTTTACATCCACAAACTAAATTACGGAAGTGCTGGAGAAAGACGAAGTCATTTAATTTCACTATATCACACAATAAGTTAAAAGAGAATTAACAAAGAGACACATTTTTTGGTACATGACTGAACATGCATACACAGATGACAGTTTTATGTTTACCGGAGTCATGTAAAATATGACGAAGCTAGGAGCAGCAACAGTTTTTTCTTTCTAATTTCTTCTAAATGAGAGGATTATATGCTTGCATTACAGCTTCACTAGAACCTTATGTGGTCATGCCAAAAAAAAATAACTTTTTATGAATAAATAAAGCATTTTTACCAATGCAGCTTTGTCCTATTTTTGGGGGCAAAGAAGGAAGCATATCAGTACGGGATGTTTGATAAACATCCAGCAAAGTTGTCTGCTAAGAGTTGAATAACAATACAAAATACACCAAATCTAACTTGTAAGGAGTTTGCTGTAACAAATAGGATGACATAAACCTCAGGCTTAACCTTGATGTTGAGTTCCTCACTTCACAAGCAGAAGATATAAAACTTGTACTAAGATATTGCTTGACTAGATTATTTATGATATTGGTTTTTCTACCTGTTCTAGAGTAGACCCTTGCGAGTTCTGCAAACATACCAAATGCATGAAGCTGCAATACCCAGGCATGCACTAACAACACATATACTATAGCCAAACAGAACAAGCATGAAGAAATTAATGAAACTTGTTTATCTTTTGTGTTGTTTTGCAGAATCGGTCGGTCAAGATCTTTGTCCTCTATCCAAACCCAATAAAAAGATGAATTTCATTGGATTTGTTTAGATATATTCTAGTCACTCAATTGGCTGTTGTCCGTCCCAAGTTTAACTACTACAGTTGTCATTGATATGTAAAATCCTGACAATTATACGACACATCCAAAAATATGGAAACCAAAGATTATACCTCTATTATAAAGCCTGTTGCTGCCGACTGCTTTCTCCCACTGATGTTTCTGCACATACAACGAATTCAAAAGAAAATCAGATTACATTTTGAAAAGTGGCAAATAACCAGTAAATGTGGAAACTGGAAATAATACTACAGTATAATATCTAATAAAACCAACTTTTCAACATGGGAAATATCCCCAAAAAAAAAAATGAAAGCAACAAGGCAGGGGAGTTACTGAAGATCTTGCTGATTTAAAACAATATTTAAATAAAGCAAATTGACTTTTCACGACAAGAAGACCTGATCAGCCTCATCTTACTGTCCTCACAACACAACAATCATTTCTAATACAACAATATTACAACTTCACTGATCAATAAGTTCATTGTTCATTTGAAAGAATGGAAAGAGAAAGGATAAAAATGGGAAGGCCTCAGCCTCAAAGCAACATAAGAGCAGGCAATCAACAATTACAGGAGAAGCATTAGACATGAAGTATCAATATTAGTAAAAAATGGAACCAACACTAAATAGAAATCACACCAACCCTCACCCAACGTTTCACAACATCCAAAACTATTGATTTTGCAGAAAATAACAGAACTGTATCAATGCCATAAAATAGCCTAAATAATTCCCGAAACCACTGCTACCATCATCTCTAGTTCCATAAGTAAGATTATGATGATATAATAGTTAGCATTACGACATGTAACTTTCAATTCTCCATCATATGAAACTAGTTACTCTCTTTCCCTTTCCCCTCCTCATCCCTCTGTCAGCCCATCTCCTCTAACATAACAAGTTAGGCAGCCCAAGATTCTGCATACATCTGTTTGAGAGGGAACTACAATAGATGGTAAAATTATGGGGGAAAAATCTGTAGGCAGCATTATAATTTGCAGCATGTTTTAGTAATTACAAACATTTTCAGCATTTCACAACTGAATGTTAACGAAAAGGCCTAATATAATACAAGGATAGTGGCTCCTCCTTCCCCTCAACCACGGTATAGAACATAGAAGATCAAGAACACAAGGAAAAAAGAAATAAGAAGATTATATCATTATACCATGCACTAATCCAGCTGACAGCATTCGATCCATATGGTCAATTCGTCGTTGTACGGACTTCAAAACAGTATTTAATGCTTTGACCCTGTTCCTAACTCCAGAAATCCTTGCAGCATGCTGCATAATGAAGGGTGATGGCGCATCCTCTAGCAATTTATCAAGCTCTGAAAAACATAAAGTATTTAGAATAATACCGAAAGACATAACTCAATATTGAAAAGATGCAATTTAAATTCAATAAAAATGTCGAGTTACAGATGAAAATAATACATTGGTCAGCGTAAACAATTATAATACACGTCACTTAAATGTCTTTTGGATGAAGTATATTAGATATGCCAATTACTATCACAGCAAAGATGCAATGTGATTGTAAAGAAAATAAGCTTTATCCTGGCCTAAGTAGCTGAGTAATTGCAACAGAACCAAAAGAGGGAGAGACGTCACTTGTTCAAGATTTTCATTTAGAGTTCCAAGCACATCTAATAATCCAAAAAAACATCCAAGCATTTGATGTCAAAGATAAGAGCATTCCATCTGACGATAAAAAGAAACAAAATATAAACTAATCCAAATTGTCAAACGTCAATGCGGAAAAAAACACTCAAGCATACGATTAAGAAAGTCATCAAACAAGTAAATCAAACCAGCGATGGCTCAGAGTAGGGAATAGACACGGCAGTCAAACCCCATCCCAACTGAAAATTTAGTGGAAATTTTTGTGTAGATTCTTTCGAAAGGCATTCCAACACCCCCTCCTCCCCCCCTCCGGCGAGTGAATTTTATTTTTATTTGCACTTAATTATATAGATCTTTAACAAAACTTTCCTCACCCCCTAATGTAAAACCATTTATCCTTCATTCTGTCAAAGTCCTACTTGCATATATTCCGCACGTAGCAATGCGCAACACTATTTCAGTAGAGATAAAAATAAATAGAAAAGGAGGAATATATGAAAGTAGTAATCTACCTCCCGTGAGACGATTGAGGGCGAAGGCAAGTTGGTCTTGGCTACGAGAGGTGGCTTCGGCTCTAGAATCGAAATCCGTTATTACAGATGACATCAAGGAGTACAAACCCTCCGCCACCGACGAATTTGAGCTACTTGCAGTATTTATATTTTGAGCACTTTCGCATTTACCGCCGCCGTTAGTGTCGGCGCCGGAGAATTCTGCGGTCGTGGAATTTTGCTGATGGTCATCCGGGTTTCCGTCCGCCATGATTGGAATTGTCAACTGAGGAAATTTGGAAGAGCAAGTGAGCAACTGGACGCTATCGTATGTTAATCTTCAATATTTGAGACTTTTCCCCGTTTATTTTAACCGTAACGATTAGTTTGGCTGGGTTGACAAAGTAAGATACATTAATTTTATTCTTTATTTAGTCGAATTGATAATAAATATTTAAATTTATATAAATATCAAAAATTTATATTTATATGTATAATTTCATGATAAATTAACTTACAACTTCATGAATTTAATTATCATATCAATTAAATTATATTACAATTATAAAAAATCACATAAATTATTACATGATAAATAACTTAAAAATCCAACCAAATTAACAAAAAAAGTTTTTGATATCCAAGTTATGCTTGTTTTTATATTTGTCATTTGTCAACTATAAAAATTTATAATATCTTATCATCAAATTTTGCTTGTTTTTATATTTTATCAATTATAAAATTTTAAATATCTTATTATCAAATCAAGTAAAATTACCACAGATAAGTAAATTCAAAATATCCAGTGATTAATTGGCTCAATTATATTGTCTACATACATATAAATGTGAGATTTGAAGTTCAAACCATATATGTACATACATAAATTTAAAAAAAAATGAATTGCAAATATTTTCCTTCACACATATGGCATGTTGAATTTTAAAAAATGCAAAAAAAAATTATATATTATAAATTATCATTGCCATATTATATTTTTGGAGTGAATACAAAATGCCGAATGATTAATTTGCTCAATTACACCATCATCATACATATAAATGTGAAACTTGAAGTTCAAATCATATATGTACCTATCTAAGTTTGAAAAAAGGTAAATTGCAAGAATATTTTACTAAAACTCCTTCACATGTATTGAATACCTAATTTCAGAAAATGCAAAAAATATTTATATACATGTATTTCATTTATTTTTCATATCATTCACAAAATAATAAATAAAGTTATACTTATTTTACTGAAAAAATGATAGTAAAATTAGTTTTTTTTATTTTCATTCTTTTCTACTTTTTATTGTATTATACATTATATTCTTTAAGTTTCTATCACATATATATTCAAATAAATTGTAGCACCCTGACCAGGATTGAGGGCCTAACCAACGGTGTTACCTATTCAAACTTAAAGCATAACATCAAAAAATAACGACTAAGGTATGTAGATATATACACATAAGGAGATATATAATGCCAAGCTTACTTAATTATTTATATAAGATACCCCAAAGTATAAGCATAAGAGTTAGATGCAACTTGGTCAAGTCCGTATATACATACACACATACCCAAAGCTAGATAGTTACAAGTCATGAAGTAGCCAAATTCAAGTCCTTAAATACATGAATGCCTATTCTATTACAAGCCACACATATCATCACTAAAGCATGCCTTAAACCATTATCTTCCATTAGACCCTATCTAGGAAAGAGATGGAATATGACAAAGGGGTAACTCCTAAATTAGTGAAGGAAAAATACAACCAAAAAAAACTTATTGCAAATGAGACCATTGATAAGCAAAGTGCGAATAAACAAGATTTCAAGTAAACAAAACATGAATAACGATGACATGACACGATAGTTCAATATAACATGTGCCATATACAAGATTCAACTAGACTGTTGGCAAATCCTACCATGTTGCTCCCTGATCAGAACATAACAAGCAGAACATGATACAAATATAGCATAAAAAAATTTCTCTTATCACTCAATTACTCGAGAACTCAGCTCAGTGTGTAATAACTTGACATCTGGCATGGCCAGCAGAATAATATTTACAATCAAACACCAATGAATAAACAATAGAGAATTTTAACAACAATGATCATTAATTTCCCATAAGAAAGAAAGGTTATACCCTCGCATTAGTCATGATGGTAATACAGTTTGCGTATTACTGCACTGGGAGGCATGAATCCTCATCTCCTATTTCAATAGAATGTATTTAAATGTCAAAATATTTGCACCATATCCATTAAACAATAATTAAACCATTTATGTCTTAATATCAGGTTTTTACTTTAATTACAAGGCATATCTACAATGCTCAGGTTCTTGCCCCATTTTGTATATAGGTAACTTATGCTAGAATATTTTGATTATTTAAATTATTCTAATAAAATCATCATGCTTCCACTTAGTATAATATTTAGAGGTTTGCTCTGAAAATATAATAAGAACAACATATTAATCATGCTAATGTTGCTAATATTAATGAGGATTTATTTGTTTTAGTTTACTGATAACTCCCAAAGCTAATAGTCTAAACTTATGTATAACATTCCAGTTGAATTGTAAGTGATTATCATATTCCATTAATAATTAATCCTTGCAATATTACACAAAGTTAGGGTTTTAATCACATTAATTAGCTTAATTAACTATAGTTAAGGTTATTTTAACAAATCTGACCCCATCTAACATAAGATACAACTATATATAACCAATGTCTCAGTTCAGTTTCATAGGCATTCCCAATTACACAAAAATATAGGTAATTTATAAGGCAACAAGAACATCAAAAGCTCAAATGGTGGCAAACTCTGTTCTCAAACTGTACGAAAATACTATGCATACGATCACTACAATGAGTTGAAGTTTTTGTCCTAGGTCCATAGGAACTGCCGTCAGAGTTGTATGTAGCCACCACCAATTGGTGCACATCAACGAGTACAACCAAACGCCCAAAGTAATTTCAGGTTTTGTTATCCAATTGTAGGTTAATTTTTGCTCAAACCCCACTGCTCCGTTGACACCACTGCTGCCTATTTTCCTCAATTCCATCACTGTTGTTGATCGGAACTAGAAACTGAAGGCACTATGTTGATCATCGAGTTGAACCTATCAAACCTACCATCCAAACTTAAGATTTCGCCACCCAAGCCTCTGCATCTGCCACCTCTACTGTGGCTTAGTTTCGGTTTGAATTTCTCAGCAATCCGTCAGTCAATTTTGAGTGCATTAGGTATGAACGTGTTCATCATGACAAAAGCATTCTGATGGATTGCTTGATTTGAGGCTTCTTTCATCATTAGGGAGGAATTTTCAGAGGTGGTGAAAGAGGCTTGCACATGGAAACTTGATAAAATAGGGGGGCTTTTGCTATTTATACAAAAAAAATTTAAAATTTCTAAATTAACCCACCCCTATCCCTAAATTCAATTTTCACTTTAGCCCTTAGATTATTTAGTGCCTTAGATTGACTCAATTAACCCATATTATTTACAGATTGGCCCTAAGAATTTTCAAATTTCTTTCAATCAAGTCCTTTCTTATTTACATTTTGAGCCCCAATTTTTTTTTTTTTTGGTCAAATTAAAATTTTGAAAGTTTTATTTTCTCTAGTTAGAAATATAAGGGTGTTACAAGATGTGGAAGTTAGGTCATGTTCCAGTGGTATATCTTCATGTGAAATAACGTGGGAGGGGTCAAGGTGATATTTCTAGAGCTACGATACATGAAAAAACATCATGTATTCCTATCAAGCCTTAAGGTGGTGTCAATAAGTAGGCTACTAGTCCAACCTGTTCATAGATCTCATAAGGGCTAATGTATCTTGGGCTAAGCTTCCCACCTTTTCCAATCCTTTGAATGCCCTTTCTCGAAGATAATTCAAGGAATACTAGGTTACCAACTTCAAATTCCAAGTCTTTCCTTTGCTTGTCTACATAAATCTTCTATCGATCCTAAGCTGCCTTCATTCTCTGTTTAATATTCTGAACCTAATCAATGGTCTCTTGTATCAATTCTGGCCTTATGGTTCCTAAAAACTTATCAGCATTATTTCTATGCTCGTCTAGGTCCCGATGCAAAGGAGATTGGCATTTTCTACCGTGCAAAACTTCATACAGAGCCATCTGTATGGTAGACTAGTAACTATTATTGTAAGCAAATTCTATCATAGGAAAGCATCTGTTCCAATTCCCATCAAAATCTAAAACACATGCCCGTAGTATATCTTCCAATATCCGGATGACCTTTTTCGACTTACCATCAATTTGGGGGTGAGTAGTAGAGCTGAATTGTAACCTTATCCCAAGGTGTTCTTGCAAACTCGTCCAAAGTCTTGAGGTGAATTTTGGATCTCTATCTAATACAATGTTGGCCGAAATTCCATATAGCCTAACTATCTCTTTGATGTACAATTCTACTAGTTTCTTAACCATGTAATGTGATCCAACTAGTAGAAAATGTGCTAACTTTGTTAATCAGTCCACTATCACTCAGATGCTGTCCTTCCCTCCTCGAGCTATCGATAAACCCATTACAAAGTCCATAGTTACATGCTCCCATTTTCAATAGGAATCAAAAGTGGTCGTAGGAATCCTAACGATCGCTAATGCTATGCTTTCACTAATTGGTAAGTTAGGCAGTTATGCACATGGTCTGTAACATTTTTCTCCATCCCATTCTACTATAACTATTTTTTCAAATCCGAATACATCTTCAAGCCTCCCAAATGTACTGCATATCTCGCCTTATGTATTTATTTCAAAAATCTCCCTTTTATCTCTTCACGCACACATATTCTTCGACAAAATAAGAGAGTGCCTTGACTATCTATCCTAAATTCAAACTCTCCAACACTCGTAATAATTTCTTTTTGTTTCTGCATCCAACCATCATTAACTTGAGCTCATCGTATCTCATGTATAGCTCTGGCTGTACTTTTATTCCTAAGATCTAGGATCATTGTTTCAATCTTATCATAACATCTATCCCGTAATTCTCCTTTTCCTAGCATGTGGACTATCCCAGCCTTTTAACTTAAGACGTCCGCCAGTACATTAACCTTTCCTAGGTGGTAGATGATGGAGAAGTCATAGTTTTCTAGGAATTCCATCCACCTTCGCTATCACATGTTCAAGTCTTTCTGGGTGTACAAGTGCTTAAGCCTTTTATGATCTGTATATATCTCAAAGGTGGCTCCAAAAATAATGCCACTACTTTTCTAGTGCAAAACTTACTGCAGCAAGTTCCAAGTCATAAGTTGGATAATTCTTCTCATTTGGTTTAAGTTTCCTAGATGCATAGGTAATGACTCGTCCATTCTACATTAGCACACAACCAAGCCCTTCCTTGGAGGTATCTGTATAAACAACATAACCTTCCAATCCTTCGGGAAAGGCTAAAATTGGAGTTGAGGTCAACCTATTCTTCAATTCCTGGAAGCTCCTCTCGCTCTTCTCATTCTGATCAAATGACTGATCTTTTTTAGTCAACTTAAGCAATGGGCCGACTATCTTAGAAGAACCTTGTACAAACCTTCGATAATAGATGGCAAGTCATAAAAAGCTGCAAACTTCTGCTACATTCTTAGGTCATTTCCAGTTGACTAATGTCTCTGTCTTAGAGGAGTCAACATCTACCCCTTCTCGGGATTGATGTATCCTAAAAAAGCCACATTCTCCAACCAAAACTCTCATTTATTGAACTTTACATATAGCTTATGCCCCCTTAATGTTCTTAAAACCAAGTTTAAGTGCTCTGCATGCTTGTTAATGAATATTACCATGAACCAGTTTAGATATAGTTGGAAGATCTAATGTATCAAATCTATAAAAGTTGTAGGGATGTTGATCAGACCAAATGGCATTATTACAAACTCAAAATGACCATGCTTGGAGTTGAACGCAGTTTTTGACATATCCTTTTCCTTGATTTTTAACTAATAGTATCCTTATCTCAAATCCAACTTCAAGAAGGTCATAGATCCTTATAAAAGGTCAAACAATTCTTCCATATGAGGTAATGGGTATTTGTTCTTAATGGTGCCTTTATTTAGCTCCCAATAGTCTATGCACATTATCAAAAACCCATAACAACACTAACACTCCCCATAGGGAGATACTGGGTTTTATGAATTTCTTCTCTAATAGTTCTTGATAGTTTTTTTTCAATTCTGCAAGTGCCATTTGGAATAGAGTTGTAGAGAAAGGCGTGGCATCAGAAATAGTGTGGATGGTGAACTCTATCTCTCAGTCTAGGGGCAATAGGTTTAGTTCTTCTTTAAATATATATGGTTACTTGACTATTCTCTCCACTTCTTCTAATTTGGATGTATCTCGGGGTTTGTTGATAGGTATGCTAGAAATCCCTATCCTCCTTCCCTTAAAATTTTTTTGTCCTCCACTACGGATATAATATGTATCGAGGAAGTCACATCTTTGGGACGACACATCGAGATTAGCACCGCAACTCCAACAGTGATATGCTTGGTGTAACAATTTACTTGTGCCTGGGGGAAATGAGTTTAGTTCCTCTAGAAATACATCTGGGTGCTCGGCCACTATCTTCATTTCTTCCAATTTTGATGTGTCTTGGGGTTTGTTGATAAGGTATGCTAGAAATCCCTGCCTTTCTTCCCTCAAAATTTTCCTAGCCTCCACTGTGGGTATAATATATATCGAGGAAGTCGCATCTTTGGGATGAGGCGTCGGGATTAGCACCTCAACTCCAAGAGTGATATGGTTAAAGTAAAAATTCACTCATACCTGATACCGGTATAACTAATCCATCCCAAGTATCAAATCATAATTTTGCATATGCATTTCTATGAGGTCGGCTGGATATTTCCTATCCTCAATTCTAACTAGAAATGCCCGATACGTGGCATTTGTTGTCAAACCTTCCCCAAAGGATGTCTGTACTTCTAGTTAATAGGTCATGCTTTCAATTTGTATATTCAGTTTATGCGAGAAACATATATATATAACGGAATGAGTAGCTCCAGGATCATATAAAGCTTTACCAATAATTCCATAAATAGAAACCATACATAACTTCAACTACTTCATTTAGGTCTAATGCCTCTTCTCCAATCAGGGCATATGCATTGCATGAACCTTAGGTTTACCATAAGTCTCTGCTATCTATTTTTTCCTTTCCCACATATATGAAACTTCTTCTATTAAGGAAATCTTTGATGAGGTGCTAGTTGTTGTTGCAAGCTATACATCTGCCATATTTTTTTCCAACATTCTAACTCTTCATGGCCCAATCCTCCGCAAAATCCACATTTCTTTTGCGACACCCCTCGTGCAGCGTTTGTGGTCCTACTAGGCTAGTAAGATCACTGACCAGCCCCTCCAATACATAGTTTTGGCTATTTCTTACTTGGGTTATTCTGTATATTAAGAGATACTCTCCCTTTTCAGCTTTTATCCTTAATCTTTTGGATCTTCTGTAAGTCTAACTCTACTTGCAACACTTTGCTCACTGTACAGTTGAAGCTCGACAAGTCACATGTGATAAAAGCTTATTTGATATTTTGCCGAAGCCCTTACATAAATTTGCTAATTTTTCATTTCTCGTGTCCAAGTATGTAGGGCGCGTATTGAATCAGCTGGCTGAATACGGCCTTATATTGGCTTACGAATAATGTTCTTTGTATCATGTCTATAAACTCTCTTTCCCTTCCATGCTTAGCGACCAGTGACACATATTTCTCCATGAATTCCCAAGTATAATTCTCCTTAGTTCACTAAGTTTCTTCCACAATCCACATGCAGTCCACCATCTTCCACCAATTGTGCGTGGGACTTCTAGTAGAAATGTAGCTTATCGGATTGTTTATTCATTTGGGTAATGCAAAGTACCAAATATTTTCTCCAAACTCTCAATCTAAGCTTTGGCCCTTCTATCATATGGTTTTCCTAAAAATTTCAAGGGCTGAAGGCGAAGAAATCATTTCAATGCTTGATCTTCAGTGAACTCCTCTACATTTTGGGCCTTATCAGCTTGTCCCTATTACTGGAGGAATTGCATAAATTGTTGCCACATTTTAAAAATAGGCCTTGTTAGCTGACTTGTAGCTAGCTATTTTACTACAAGGGCTTGTGGAACTTTTTTTTCTTATAGTGGTTACTGTTGAGCCAATGCTCTCTACTCAGGAACACTTTGCATATTAGCCCATCTACTGGATGGGCTCCTACATTATCCCAAACAAACGCATGTAGGTGCCTAGGAGCCTTTATATGAAGCTGTTTTTTCTCTAAACCAATTTAGATTTCAAGGTGCTTCTTAACCTACAAGTTATCAAAGTTGCAAAATGACATCTAATATTATTATTGAATCTTCTAATTATTTTAACTTACATTCAATGTTTTAAATAGATTATAGCACAAATTCATTACAAGAAAATATCAATCATTCAACAAGCTATATAAAAGTTTTCATTATAAATCCGTGTTGGCATTAGCAACTTCTTTAAATGATAGTTACAGTGGTCAAAATTCAAAAGTGGCTAAGCTAACTATTCGCCTGGTTGTGGGACAATATGACAAGGCTCAAGTTAGAAGTTACCTTGCTAGTTCGGCTAATATTAGTCTATTACATTTTAATTTTTAGTAGCCCCGAGCTATTACTAGGACACATATGCATACATATAAATATAATTACATGTACATGATCCCCAAGCCTCAATCCTCTAAATGAGTGATATCAAATTGCATATCCTCATCCTTACACCCATCCACAAGCTCATCCCTATCAAACTCCATACCCATTTCCTCATCTTCCTCCTCAAACTCCATAAACTCATCTTTTATGTCGATCCTCTGTTACTCCTCAACTAGAGGGTCCTCCTCATGCCAACCTTCAACTGGCAAATATTTCTCCTGTAGTGCTACCTCTTAGGGAGGCTCTTCCTCGGGATCTTTCTCCCGCACAACCCCAAGATTCCCCTTAGGACCTCCCTCGAGGTTATCCATTAGCATCTCATTGATATGTATGCCTCCTCCCACTCCTAGCTCTAGAGAGGGGTGCACTCCTCACAGTCCTACCTCTAGTACTATCCTGGCACCAATAATCTTGTCCATGGCACTCCTGTAGTGTGCCAACATCATCCTAACCTCATCAATGATCATGTCAGTCATAGAGATAATCTTTCAATGATCTAACTCCAAGATCCCAAAGGTTTCTTCTATCTAAGTCCGTACCATATGGAGTTTCTCAATCCCTTGGCTATTCTCAATTTTTCACTCTTTTGATCTCCCTAATCCATAAGCCTATCTATAATATCACTCAAAAGCCGAACTATTATTTGTAAGTAGTATCTTTTCTCTTGCTTTTTCCCTTGCTTAAGTGATTAAGTTGTTTTTCATAGATCTAGCATTGCTCCAACAATCTGGCTCACTCATACTCTAGATCCCTAATACTCTCCTCTGGAGACTCCTTAGCCTCCTCCTTCATGGGTTCCTTCCCCTCTTTATGCTCACCTATCATCGTGCAACATACAAGTTCATCTCATTAATGCAATATAGTTGAGTTCTTTTTCCAAACTTTCTTAACTGCATAAGGGCTTTTAATCACACACAAGATACCCAAAGTTCTATTCTCGTTCTAAAGTCTAATGCTCAATTTTTGGAAGCTAAGATTATAGACTAGTTCATTGTCCTAGGTATAATCTCCTATCTCCTAGCATCGAACACTATACCCAAGAGTTCATATCCCAAATAACCCTTTATCTCGCTTACTTGACATAAATCCTACTGATACCCATACACCTAGTTCATCGCCAAACCTAGGCTCTAATACCACCTCTGTAGCACCTTCACAAGGATTAAGGGCCTAACCAAAGGTGCTACTTGTTCAAACTTAAAGCATAACATCAAAAGATAATGATAGAGTTAGATTGAAAAGACTAAACCTGAGGTATACAGATATACACACATAAGGAGACAATGTCAAGCTTACTTAAATATTTAGACAAAGTACCCAAAAGTCTAAGCATAAGAGTTAGGTGCAACTTGGTCAAGTCTATATATACATACACACATACCTAAAGCTAGATAATTACAAGTCAAGAAATAGCCAAATTCAAGTCCTTAAATACATAAATGAATATTCTATTACAAAGCACATATATTATCATCGGAGCATGCCTTAGACTTTTATCTTCCATTAGACCCTATCTGGGAAAGAGATGGAATATGACGAAGGGATAAGTCCTAAGGATTTAGTGAAGGGAAAAAAAGAATTTACTACAAATGAGACCAATGGTGAGCAAAGTGCAAATAAACGAGATTTCAAGTAAACAAAACTCGAATAACATTGACATGATGTGATAGTTCAATATAACATATGTCACATACAAGATTTAGCTAGACTGTTGGCAAATCCTACCATATTGCTCCCCTATCAGAACATAACAAACAGAACAAATATAACATAAACAAATTTTCCTTACCACTCTATTACTTGAGCACTTAGCTCAACGTGTAATAACTTGGCATGTGGCATGGCTGGTTGCATGTTGGATCCTACCACCCATAAACAGCTACCTCCAACCATTTGCAAATTAGGATTGCAAGTGGGTACTAACCCAAAGACCAGTCACCGTTGGTCCATTCCGTTAGATAATCTTTCCAAACCTAGTCCTGAGCCCAACTTCCCATGGCATCCCTACAGGTGGCAACTTCCTAAGGGCATTCCCAAGGATGAAAAGACATTATGCCAATAGATAGGAATATAAATTTAAAATTTGGTATACACATATAATCGAATATCAAGCAGTAATAGCAAGTTATACAATATATTAACCAAGAGGGCCATCTTAATGACACAAAGAAAATAACTCGAAGGCATTATAGAGCAGATAAGTTTGCAATACCTCATGAATAACACATTTTCACAACATTTTAACAACGAACATAGGGTTAGCCAGAAAGGTTGTGGGGTACAAAGGACAATAGACTAATAACACGAAAGGAGGTTCTAGGTACTAGAGCGAGTACAACCAAACACCAACAAATAGACCATAAAGAATTTCAACAATGGTTATCATTCATTTCCCAGAAGAAAGATAGGTTATACCCTTACATTAGTCACGATAGTAATACAGTCAGCGTCTTACTACCTTAGGAGGCTTAAATCCTCATCATCTATTTTAATAGAACATATTTAAATGTCAAAATGCTTGAATTGTATCCTTTACACAATAATTAAATCATTTATGTCTTGATATTAGGTGTTTACTTTAATTACAAGGTATATATACCATACTTAGGTCCTTGCCCCATTTCAGATACATAGAACTTTGGCTAGAATATTCTAATTATTTAAATTATTCTAACAAAATCATCATGCTTTCAATTAGTATAATATTAAGAGGTTTGTTTCTGAAATATCGTAAGGGTAACATACTAATCATGCTAATATTGCTAGTATTAACAAGGGATTTATTTGTTCTAGGTCACTGATCACTTCCTAAGTTAATAGTCCAAACTTATGTATAATATTCTAGTTGAATTGTAAGACATGATCATATTTCATTAATAATTAATCAGTATTAATCCTTGCAACGTTACATAAAGTTAGGGTTTTAATTACATCAATTAGTTTAATTAACTATAGTTAAACTTATTTTAACAAATCCAGGCCCACCTAGCACTATATACAACTATATCTAACTAATGTCTTGGTTCAATTTCATAGGCATTCCCAATTATGACAAAGTACAGATAATTTATAAGGCAACAAAAACATCAAAAGCTCAAACGATAACAAATTTCGTTCTCAATCGAATTTTACCAAATTGCTTAATTTCAAAGTCAAATCACCACATGAAAACACCATGCATGCGATCACTGAGACGAGATGAAGTTTTTGTCCCAGGTTTGTTAGAGCCGCTGTCGAAGTTGCGTGCAGTCACCACCATTCAGTGCGTCTCAATGCATACAACCAAATACCCAAATCAATTTTAGGTTTCACCATCAAATTGCCAGACAATTGTTGCTCAAACCCTACTGCTCCGCTACCACCACTATTGCCTATTTTCCTCAATTATGCACCGCTAGTGATCGAAACTGGAAATTGAAGGCACCATGTTGATCATCAAGCTGAAACCATCAAAACCCACCTTCTAAATCCAAGCTTCCACTTCATGAGTGGTTGCATCCACCACCTTCATTGTTGTTTAGTCTCGATTTGAATTTCCCAGCAATTTGCCGGTCGATTTTGGGTGCATTGGGTATGAACGTGGTGGTCATGACAAAAGGGTACTGGTGGATGGCTTAGTTTGAGGTTTCTACCATCACCAGAGAGGAATTGCCAGAGGTGGTGAAGAAGGCTTGCATATGAAAATTTGATCGAACATGGGAGGTTTTTGCTATTTATACAAGAAATTTTTAGAATTTCTAAATTGACTCCTATCCCTAATTCAGCTTTCACTTTAGCCCATAGGTTATTTAGTGACTCATATTAACCCAGTTAATCCATATTATTTACAAATTGGTTCTAAGAATTTTCAAATTTCTTGCAATTAATTCTTTCTTATTTACGTTTTGAGCCCTATTTTTTTTTCTTTGGTCAAATTAAAATTTTGATTTTTTAAAATCTTACTTTCTCTAATTAGAAATTTAGGGGTGTTATATAAATTATAGGTGTCATAATAATATAGAGTAACAATTTATGAATATGGAAATAATTAACTGCATTAAATTTATTATAGTTTTTATTTTTATTAAAGTTTATATTAACTTGTATGTTGTTTTATGATAGAAAAATTAAACCCAAAAAAATATCAACATCTAATTCAATTAGTGAAAAATTAATATAAGTACTTTTTCTTTTTGAATCAAAAAATGTTTTGTATGGATTTTTGAAAATTTTCGTATAAATTTTTGGAACCTAACACCTATTATTAGAGCACACAAGCTATTCTAAAACATATGAGACTCTCATTTTCAGAGAACAGTATTCTTTGTTAAAAACACACTTTATTAAACAATTGCAGACAAACAAATCAAATATTTTTCTCAAAATTAAGTATCAAATAAATGTGTCTATTCAATTAATTAACTTTGCAATTATATATCTCGTTTTTGGATAGAAGATAAAGGAAACTTCTATTAAGATAACAAAAATAAACACAAAAACGAATTCAAACATTACTTATGTCTTGAAAGATTATTTAATTATTTATTTCATTTTATATAACCTATTTACAAAACTAAATGGCTAGAATTTTTGGACAAAAAATTGTAAGTTGGTGCTAATTTTTATAAATTTTTAAATTGGCATGTCAAAGTGAGACAGCGTACAAATTCCAAATAAATTCTGACGAAATTCTTCTACGAGCGACAACACATAATTTTGGTTTAATTTGAATACAAATATTTTTATTTAAGTGATAGAGTGTAAGAACACATATACTTGGGATATCCACATTTGTTTTTTTTTCCCCCTCTTTTTGGCACTTTTCTTGTTGAGTGAAAATCATTTTACCCACTAAATTCTATCTGGGTCACTATCTGCACCCTTATGCTCTCAATTACGTCACTTCTTTTTTACTTTCCAATTCAATTGTGAACTTATGCATAAATAAAATATAATTGAATTAATACATGCACAAGTAAGATTTTAGTACAATGAACTTTGTTTGCAACTACTGTGCGCTTTCTCACTTTACAAATATAATTAAGCAAAGCATGAGAAAAATTTATTGCATTCATTAATAAATTATTTTAGCTTTTCTCTCACAATAGTCCAGCAAAATTACAATTACTCTTTGTTGGATCACATATATTATCGATATGAGAGGACTCAATAGGTCCAGTCCAATAGCACTTGACTAGGATAGAAGCTGGACCCGACACATCTCAAACAGCCCGATTGGCCTTATGCCCAACCCGTCTTGGACCAAAAAGATGCTCAACCATCACTCGACCTCTAGATTCCAGCCCATCATGGCGAGTGTTAACATTCTTTGATCAACCAGGTTATGGTAAGTAGCCTTCATTGTGTGGCCTCAGCCATTCAACTGTAATGACATCGCCTTGATCACGTCACATCCTGATAGCCAAGATCTTAGGAGAAGTTCCGCAGAGATACCTGCCTCGACCAGAGGGGTCGGGGAAAGACGATAACCCCTTGGCCACATTGAATGCCTTGCTAGGCGGCATGCTACTACATTAATAGCGCGTGCCATCAACAGCACCACCTTTTGCAACCATGTCAAACTAAGGTGAACCTCCAGTGTACCACCTTGTCCAAGGTAGCTGGAGACAACACTGCCTAGAATAGTACATAAGATGGATAAGACTAGAAGGTACACAAGCAAAGACAATTGCCCTTTTCACACGACAAGGCATCAAAGACATATCAACCACTATGAGAAGGCTATAAATACACCATTCATTCCTTAACAAGGTATGCACATCTTAGCCCTAAGCTTCTACTCCACTACTCTATTACCTAGTTGATATACTAATTTAAGTATCGGGGTACCTTAACTGAATACACCCCGACTAGCCTGACATTTTATTGTTGGTTGTAAGACTAGACAGTCATATATTTATAAGTTTATAGAATACATGCATGCAACACTTATTTATATTTTGGGTTTTCCTATTATTCATTATTTAAGTTTGCGATTTTTACTAGCTGATAAGTCATATTTTGAGCATTTCGACTTCAACTTAAATATCACAAAGGAAAAGAAGAGGCTCAAGAAAGAAAGAAAAAAACTATTTTTCCTTGCATTTTTCAACTTTTACTTCTGAGTTCCATTTTAATTTTCTTCTTTTCTCATAAAACTCTTGGGGCCTTTGGGCAAAGCAAGAAAAAGTATTTTTAGTAGATTTAAACAAACTTTCTCCACCATTTGATCAGGGAAGATAAATTTAAGAAATTTTGTTGATAAGCTAAAGGATATTTTCTTAATTTTAAAATTTTCTTATCTATTAATATTATGACGTATTTTTCTTGCTTTGTATGGGCTAATTTTGTTCGAATAGATTTTTCTCAATTGTTTGGAATTATGGATGTCTGGATTTTTTCTCTCTAAAAATCTTGAATTCAAAAAATAATAATTAAAGAAAATAATTTTGATATGATTTTTTATTTACAAATTTTGTTGTGCTTGAAAAGACTTTCTTCATTCATTTTTCTCTATAGTCAATTTTTTCTCGACAAATGCAAGCGCAAAGTAGTCGACATTTTAATTTGGATGACCCATGACGCCGTCCATACCATGGCAAAAATAATGGAATCGCTATCAAAAATTCAATTTTTATATTAATATTCTAAAAATACACTCGTTGATACAAAATTAGTTTTATTGAAAAAAACCGTACCTTATGCACTAAAGGCAATACCTCATAATGCTGATTAATCGACGCAATCAAACAAAAGCGAAAACCAACCACGAAACAAACAAGAAGCAATGCTGTTAATACAAGAGTGAATCCAGACCTTCTAGCCTGCTATTCTTATTCTTTCAAAATTAATGCCACGTTCGGACAATCAATTTTGGTGAGATGACAACATTTTGTTCCCTGTTTTCATCATTACATAGACTGCCCAAGTATCAGAGGGTAAAGTGCAGGGCACTACTGCCATGATAAAAACATGCGTTAAGGATATCTGCAATGACAATTTGCATCCCTCGTTTCATAATTCAACTTCTGCACATTGTTTCTCCAATCAATCCCCCAAAAGTTTGAATTTCCAATACTTCACCTCAAATGTAAATTTCCACGTAATTTTTGTTCACTGAGATCCTTTTACAGAGTAGATATCCCTATATAAAAGAAGTTAGCTATAACATGTAAATTAAGTACAACAGTGCACGATCAACTTAATGCTCCGAAGAAGAACAAGTGCTGTTGAAATCATCTCCAAAGCTAGTGTGGATCCAGATCCTGCCACCAAGTGATATAAGGGCAGTAATCTAGCTCAACAAGAGAAGTTAGTCCTATGAAGATAAATATAATTCATTGCATCAAGAGATATCCACAATAAACAGTATTCTCATCCGGGTATTGAAACTGACCTGTACAGATATGGTAAATTAGACCTTGTACTCATGGACACGCATCCATTTCGTAGATGACCACTTGTTTCCTTTGATAACAGGACAGCCACCTGAAGAAGATCACAATTGAGCATATTGGTTTGGTAAGTCAGTCATGGAGCACAAGATAGGAAGTATAGCTAAAGCATAGACATAATATTTACATAAAACATCAAAAGCAAGGTTCATCACTGATAATTCAGCACTAAATCAATAACAACAGGTCTGAAGCACAACTAACCATGCAAACTTGATGGATCTAAAGTTGCATCAGGCTTCATGCTCCAGAAAAGTAGTGCATCACCCATTTTTGGTTTAACCGAGAGTCCTCCTTTCCCACATTCAGATAGCTCGTTCCACCAAGGTACAGAACGAAAATTTCCATTTGCTGCTGGAAATACAGTTTCACCCCCTTCTTCAACATCTGATCTGTAATGAGTATCAGATACAGAAGAATGAAAGCAAAGTACACTGGCATATTGGAATGGGTAATTCACTTACAAGTACATGAGAACTGTTGCAATACGTTGACCACCATTCCGAGTGTTAAATTCATCCAGAAAATAATCATAATGAGGCTCATACTTTTGCCCTACTTCGTAATGCAGCACTTGTAGGCCCTCACCATGCTCTGTTGATCATAAAATTCATTTGCAGGATTAGAAAATGTGAAAAACAATATATAACACGCCAATTCAGCCAACCAAAAACATATGGGGCTTTAGCATCATCCAAGATCATATTTGCACACAAGTGAAGTCTTAAAGCAAATCCATATTTGGTGGGAAGAGAGAGAGGTTCCCTCCCTCTATAGGGAGAAAGGGATGATAATTTTTGCTTGACCCCACTAGCTACATATCTTGGAGTTGCCCCTGCATATAGCTTTTGTTGATGACATCCAAAAACAGGGAACTGAAAATCTGAGATGAAGTACTCCAATTGATGGAGACAATTTTGAACCACTATTGGTTGTAATCCAACCCACCAATCCTATACCCTCGACCACATTAAAGTTGATAAAAAATGCAATTAAACTGCATACCTACAGGGATGAAGGTGAAATCTGCAATTCTTTTCTCGATATTTGCTATAATTTTATCACGTCCTCTAGCAAGAAATGTTCCAGAACTTGTACGCACTCTACAAGAAAAAATGTATCACAAAATTGACAAGATAAACTAGAAAAGAATATCAAACATGTCAATTTACTTTCTTAGTTTAAAGACACAGTAAACTAAAAGGTGTGCGGGGGCTATTTAGGATTTGATGAATGATTCCTAGATATGATGAGTACATGAGGGAGTGGATCAGGAAGACTACCAAGAAAGAAGACTCCAAAGGGGGTGTCCTACTCTTAAAGTGGTATCAAGGAGATACCAAAAATGAAGAGCTTGATGGGTATAAATGTTGATTTAAAAAGAGAAAAGGAAACGAAAAGAAAAGTTCAAGGAATACAATGTTAAATGGAGAATTTTTGGAATAATGTAGGCATCTTTGAAAATTTAGAGACCTTAATTAAGACTGCATTAGAATCTTCATTAAATCTGATACTTTAGCAAGTGCAGGAACAAACTAGTAATTTCACAAATTCTTATGTTTCCCAACAATCTTTCTGATAAATGTTTTCTCTTGCAGTCTAAACTTTGGTTTTGGCAATTTTAGAATTCCCACTATTAGTTTGGTAATGAATGTAACCATTTTCCTAATTGGATTATTACCCTTTTAAAATCAGGCTTTCTTGGAGCCCAGTATGTTTCTCAGATTTTCAAATTTGTTGAACTAACCTGGAACAACATTCTACAACACTAAAAGGTAGCTTGAGCTAATGGTAATTGTTTTAAGGTACAAAATTTTGTCTTGTCCCTAGGTTTTCACCTTATAGGACACTATATTGCGTGATGTGGTGCCCAAAATATTGTGTCATCAAGCATGATGAGTGAAAATATACATGAAAAAGGTGGTCCAACGGATTATCATCAAATATAGCAAGCAACCAAAGAGGAGTTGAAGAAGGGTAAATGAGTAAAGGAGTTGAAAAGGATGGCCCAACAGATTATCATCAAATTTAGAAAGCAACCAAAGAGGAGTTTCAAGTTTAATTCAATCCATCACACAAATTGCTATACCAAAAGAAAATCACACGATACAAGCAAGGAGCTTGACAATTTAACTATCCACAAACCTTATAGAAATGGTTTATGGTCTAAATGTCTTCAGGAAAGTCATATCATCTAGTTCAATTATCATCAAATTTTACATAACCACACTTCAAAAGTTCAAGGTCAAACTCCAACTTGAGAATGATGCATATAAAAGGCTTGAAAAGGCCAATTCCAAAGCAAGCATATATGGAATTTCCAAAATAACCCTTAGTTGTTATGTGTAAGTTCTTTAGTGCGACATTATTGGTTTTCTACTAATTGAGAATAGAGGCAGTTACCTAATTTACAGAATCATGTAGTTTCTACAGTTCTGGAGAAAATATGTTTGGCACCATTAGTATGTCAGATTAGTTTGATAGTGAATTCCATAATTTTCCTAAGTAAGAAAAGCCTCCCTCCAGTTTAGTCATTCATTCTATTTAAAGCCTGTAGTCCCTCAAATTCATGATGAGAGATAAATTCTCAGAATTTTTAGCAACTATAATTTGCTTTGAGTCATGTGATGTTACATAATGTTCTGATAAGATGCCTTGGGATTCTAGGATGGTATGAATTTCTTCTCCTTTTCTTTCCCCATTCTTGCTTAAATTTTTATCAATTTAGACTTTACATAACCTTCACAAACAGCTTTATTTAAAGTAAAGAATAACCCCAATATAATAATAATAATGAAAAGGAAGCTAAAATGTCAAAAAAGAGAAACATCTATAGCATAAAACAAGTCTATCAATTATTGAGTCCTGGAAAGAGAAACTAAGGTTTACAGGTTAACTAAAGTTGGGGAAGAAAAATCAACATCTTGCTAATGTTGAGTGCATAATGAATGACACCAAAAAAAGTGATGCGTCAAGGCCAAAATATCAAATAGAAATGCTCGTGCTATTTTGAGAAATTGCTAGACAAAAATCATAGCAGATATATTGGAGGTAAAAGAGGTTGCTGACTTCGAGAAAAGCTGAATGACCATTTTGGGAAAAACTAGGTTAAGCTGCGAATTGGACCTTAATAGCTGAGCTTATATTGGCTCAAGCAAGCCAATGAAAATAGACACCTAACTTTTGATCCGCAACATAAAACATTAAGAAACATTTTTAATCTAAAATCAAGACATAAAACTCTAGCTTATCACAAATTTGAAACTTTAACAATGATATGACATAAAACTTGAGTTACCTCCAAAATCTCTTCCAAAGAAAAATATGCACAGATAGCTGCATTATATTTTACCTTAGTCCTTGGTAAGCGTCTCACAAAAATTTTACATTGAATATACTTCAGCTTGCTTCCAAGATGATTTAGTTATATGAGAAAGTAAATGCATGACAGGTTTACTTTGTCACTAAAATATTAAATATTTGGCAGGTCTCGGTAAGGCTCCAAATCAGCTCACAAATTTATTGGCTTAATTTGAATTCAAAAACTCAATGTTGCTTGTATTTTGTTATGCTATGCTCAACTATCGACAAACGGACTACGGGTAGGCTTTTCTTAATTGACAACCCTAGAGGTTGCAAAGCAGAAGGGATGTCAGAGAAAGAACAAAGCTGGTCAAGCTTTCAGGATTAGGAGGCATCCTCAACGAGAAGTTTGGAAGTAGTTTGGACAAGTTGTAGTTTCTTGGTTGACAGATTTAGCAAACCCAACAATGAAAATGTTGATCAATGGAGAATATTTTGGCTGCCCTTTTATTATAAAATTGATACCAGAGTAGCTTCAATTTTGTGATATGAAATCAACACATAATAGCTGATGATCTAGAAGAGAATGGTAAAGAGATGGCTAACACTCAGAACAAGAGTCTCAATAATCAATTTTGGTTCTTGTTGATCAAGAAAAATCATATAATAGAATCACAAAAGATATCTTGTGGTAGGATTTAAAACAGACATGATATCAATATGTGGTCGTCCATTCAAGATATATCGACGTAAACTAGGGATATGTGGTCGTCATTCAAGATATATTGATGTAAACTAGGTGATTATGACAAATGGCATCACTAAATATAGATTTTAAGTCCGTCTTGATCGTAGATGAAATATGCTAGGAATTAAAAGATAGCAATATTAGGTCCCATATTGAATGCTTTTGCAAATTATTTATTGTGTAAGTTAGATGAGAAAAGAAAGAAATTTATCATTTTTAATCTGAAACATAGAAGAGAATGTGAGAAACAAAAAAATTTCAAATAAATCAGAATAAGGCCAGGTATGTGGGATTAGGAAGTCTTATTTGAGTCAATTGAGAACTAAATGCAGGGGAGACAGAGGAGATTGGAGGTGAGAAAACACATTAAAAAGGTTAGCTTTTTCAATAACTTTAACTTGATTACGTACGGAGAAGAGAATATTTGAGGATCAAAGCTGGTTTCTATATGTGGAGGATCATTTTTGGGATCTTATCTGATCACTAAGTAAAATCTTTCAGGTGATGTTTCACACAATCAAATAGCAGCCTATGAAAATAAATCAATCCAATGTGACAAACAGAAGAATGTTAAGGTAGATATGTTGTATAAGGGAAGATATAATGTCACATTAAAAATTCAGTCAAGTAGAATCGGTCCAAGAAGAATGCTGAGAAATTATTTGAGACTGTTGAGCACACATAGGAAATCACATACCCCATTTTATGAAAATTGATGGAACCAAATGTTGAAACCACCAGGAAAACATAGTGACAGGATAAAATACACCAAACAACATTGTCAGAAATGATTCATTAAATTAAATTTTAGAAATATCCTTCTATGTTACTGACCTTAATAAGTAAAAACAATCCTTTGTTGAGTTGGGTTTTAAATTTGAGAAAGAATGGAGTTAGCAAATGGAATACCTGCTGTCTTTACTTTTCCCTGTCTCATTATCAACAATGGTTGACATCTGCATATGTGGCTCGGCAATACTGATAAGATACTCACATTCCTCTTTTGACTGCCAAAAATGCCAGGACAAAGATGTAACTATAAAGCCTGCTAAATAAAGGAATTTAGAGATAATCAAGAATGTATGTTTGTCAACATAATGGACAAAATGTGGTAGCACGTCTCCCTACCTCTACATGAACTGGAAAAAAAAAAAAAAAAAATTCCAACCCAGGTGGGCATTACCATGCTGCAATTGCTCCCATATCTCATTCCTTTGCATGATTTATTTAACTTTGTTTGGTTCAAGATCTTTGATGAGGAAATGAAAATGTTAGGAGAAAGTAAGATAAAAGACATAAAAATTTTAAAGTTTGTTAGGTAGTTTAAGAAAAACAATAAGGCAGGCAATGCAAAGAAAGAATGTGATGGATGTATTGTAGAATGATCTCTCATTTTTCTCACCTTTTTGTGAGGAAATTGAGTTTTCTCTAATTACAACATATTCTCCTCAAGTTTTCTTTTCTTGTAGTATTTTCCTTAACAAGTGGCAATCAAATAATCAAATAAAAATTTCTCTAATATTTTTTTTTTCGTTACCAAAATTCTTGTACCAAACAATATTAATCTTCCTCAAACAACAAATAGATGATAGAAATAAAAGTCATGCAACTGCAATGTGTCAGAGACTATTGACAGTCACAGTAACCTATTCTACCTTCTGTTCAGAGAATCTACTCAAATCTCAAATCTGCTATCATTATCAGACTTTAACCATACAGTGAATACCACAGTATTATGAATTCAAAAGTAAAATTAAAAATGATTCAGCCAAGATCGGCACTACAGATTCAGCATTGTAATTCCCAGATATTAGGCATGTTTAACAATATGGAGATCACTGTGCTTCTTTCGGTAAAGCTTGAAAAAATAAAATCTTTCTATGTACTTAGTCAGAGAAAGTTACCAAGAAATGATGAAAAATGAAGGCTCTGGGCTCCCAAGAAATAACTTCAACCCACTGATCTTTACTTTCTTCATCTCCATCACCCCTGAAACAATCAAATAACACCAAAAACAAATCAAAAATCGTAAAATTAAAACACTCTACTACAATACATATAGAAAAAATCAAATTTATAGGAATTCAGTTTGTACGAGCGGACTGCATTGTGAGCGATGAAGCTGAGATCATGCGCCTTGGGAGAACCCTTTGAACCGCTGCTGGGAATGGAGAGAATTCCGAGAGATAACAAGATCACAATCAGCAAGGACAACAATATTAGCATCGAGAGGAACAACGTCGACGACGACGTTTTACGGGGCGAACTCCTCCCGTAGTACTGCCTTCCCTTCACCGCCATCACTAATTATCAATGTGGAAATTCGATTTTCTCAGGAATCGAATCCAGAGAGATGTATGAATGGAAAGCTTCAACTGATGAATAGTATATAGATTCTGATTTGGAACTTCTTCAATGTTTGCGTGTTTATCTGTAATCTGACCGTATGTAAATATAATAATAAAGAGGCGATTTGGGTCAAACTCCAATTTATAAATACACATATGATACGTGTGTTTGGTTGCTTAATCTAAATTACATATGAACTTTTCCTCATAAAAAAGATCAAAAGGAAAATAATACACGCACACGCATATATTCTAACATATCAAACATATATTTATACAATATATATATGCATAAATTTAAGATGTAAAATTAGAAGTATTTATTTATATTCTAAGATGAAATAGTATAGTTGAAGAAAAGGAGGAGGATAAAATTAAAGAAAAAGATTATAAAAAATAAAAAAATTGAGAATGGGAGAGGCGATAAATAGAATTAGTATAGTTTAAGTGTGATGATGGTGTGATTTCATTTTGTTTGGTTCTTCTTTACAATTTTTTTATTGAATTGTCTTGATATTTCAAACTACTGCTTTGTAATTAAAATTGAATGCATACATAGAAGGATTCAAAAAATGAGAATATGGGAACAAAAATTATAAGTCGTAAAAGTTTAAATACAAAATTCATAATTTACAAATTCAAAAAACATATTTGATTAAAGCTGAGTGCGGCACTCTTTTATATTATAAAATTCATCCATAATCTGGATCAATATAAAACTTTAGTAATTATTTTCTCAATAAAAGCAACTCAAGAATCGGTTAAAAGTCATCTTCCATCTTATTTTTGAGCTTGTTTTTTATAATGTTATGTGAAAAAAATTCTCCAATTTATAGCTGTTGAAAGACATTAAGAAGAAGAAGAAAAATCATCTAACTTATTTGAAAATATGCATTTACCTTACTTTTGTCTCTTTGTCTCAATCTCGCTCAAGTAAAAAAATAAATATTTTGGTTCTTTTACAAGACCCATATAGCCCTTTTATTTATGTATTTATTTATTTTCTCTAAACCCTTGTAAAGTTTTTTCAAACAAACAAAATGAAAATGTCTCAACAGACTTAACTTAATTGTCTTCACCTAATTACTCTATTGTCAATATGAACCCAAGAATTTGTTTCGAATTTTAAAAAATTAAAATGGATAGAGATTTAATCAATTAATTTTAATTTTAATATTTATTCAAAATAAATTAAATCTAATCCAATAAATATAGATAATTAATTTTTGATTTATTGTCAATAACAAAAACTAATTTTTTACAAAATTAATGGATGACAATTGAAAATTGATTACTTTCAACTAATATTAAATGGTATATTCTTTTCAAAATTAAATTACGCGAATTAGTTATTATTAAAATTTTGAATTATAGACACACACATACATATGTATACAAAAAATAAGCTAGAGGGTCATTGCCCCTCCATGCCCCTCATTCAACCCATCCATGTTTGTGTGTTTAGCACGGCTTTAGTGTGGTTTTAAGTTATTTTTGTCGAAATTATACTTACTCTTTTTTGGGAGTTATAACATCAATTGAAAAATTCTTATTTCAACTGTTCCCAATTATCGATTGAGTCGGTCTCTAAGTTGTATACGAATCAAATATATTTCTTTTAGTGCTCGAACAAACTACTTTGAAGATAACCTTCATATGTTCCATGCATCACTATTACATGTCTCGATGAAAATGAGCCAATTGCTGTTTAGATTGTCCTTACCCTCAAATTACTAAAATTTGGAGGGTTGGTAACCAATTGGCATTTTTAGATTGTCAATCCTTTGGGTATGTGGTTGAAATAATTCATTGACAACTTGAATATAAACTCTTTCAACTAGCCAATAGGAATCATCCCATCAATTGAAACTTGTAGATCTTAGGTTGCAAACTTCTCATTTTTGCTCGAGTGTCTCATTGTGGTTGCCTCATATTCATCATGAGTCTCAACTTTATTTTTCTATCACGCGATTGCTATCAACATTGTTCACTTTATCTATCAATTTGGTTGATTTGAGAATCTTGCCCTTAAAAATACTTCACAAGTTCTTAAATGGCCCTCGTCAAACTTATGATTTGTTCTTCTTGAGGTTGTAGCATATGTCACCACAATTAGCACTATGCTCAAAGAACTTGATGTTGAGCGAGGAGTTGATGAAGTGGATTAGTCCTTCAAGTCTCCACTATTTTCATGCGTGTGAATATATAAGATATGAAAATGTCCTCTCACTTCAAATGTGCAAGCTAGCTCAAAATGATTGCAGCTTCTTAGAAATACTCCTTGTGATAATGCCAACATTTTCAGCTAGCACTTGAGGAACTTAAGGTAGAGATTTTAAATGTTGTGGCCTTGTGATAGCCATGTGATACTTCAATTTGATGAAGTGAAAAGGTGAGAGGTGGAGATTATCTCACTGGGCATGCTAATAATTTTTAACACAAATTTCATGCTTGCAAAATGAAATTACAAGATAATTTTTTTTTTCATGCAAATAGAAATTTATGAAATTATAAATGTTGATACAATCTCTAACTTAGATCCTCCGATTCTTCTCTTTAAAAAATAATTCGAACTTTTAAGGTAAAATTCAACACTTTAATCTCCTTAAAAGTTGAGTTTATTCTCTTAGAACGTTAATTTGAGGGCTTCGTACCATAATCTTGAATAAAATATCGTAATTTGATAAGTTTTGAGACGAATATCTAGAACACATTGGACCTCTCTAGATTTGATTTGGAGAATAATGCCAATTCACGGGCCTCGCACTGTAATCACATATCAAACATTGTGATTTGATGAGCTTTGCAATGAACACTTTGAATATTATAGGCTTCCTTATATTTGACTTGGAAAATGATGTCAATTTAAAAGTTTCGTATTGTTATCTCAAATCAAACATTATGACTTGATGAGTTTTGCAACAAACACCTTGTTGTGTGCCTTGGACGCGATAAATCTCCTTGAATTTGATTGGGAGGATTCAAATTTCCTTCAA
This sequence comes from Jacaranda copaia, assembly GCA_014898725.1. Classification (NCBI taxonomy): domain Eukaryota; kingdom Viridiplantae; phylum Streptophyta; class Magnoliopsida; order Lamiales; family Bignoniaceae; genus Jacaranda; species Jacaranda copaia. The sequence goes on from JACGDI010005846.1 coordinate 141,966, forward strand.
AGTCTCCCTTACTTGAATTTGGGATTTGTTGTGACTTAATTTGTTGTTGCTGCTGTTTTTTTGGCTTCTTGAGATGATTCCTACTTATAATTGTAAGATAAGAGCTATTGCCATAATTATTCAAGGAAGTGGCATAATTTGATATATTGATTCTCTATGATTTGATTGACATTTGCTTTTCTAATCACAAGATGTAATTTGAATTACCAAAAATTTCCACTTGTTTAATTTATTTCGTAATATATGATTAGATTGCCTCACATGCCTTATTTACATATATGGTAACATTGTATTTGTCCATCAATTTGTTTTCTTATTTAATCTTGAAATTTAATTTTAATTCCAAAAGTTATTGTACATATAAAATTGATTGATGAATTAGCCAACAAAATTTCAATATCTACAACATGTATTAAAATATTTATAGTGTGATAAATAAAATATTCATTTATTTACTTAAAATACTATATATTTTTTAAAATAATTCCAAGTGTACTTATTTGAATTAGGATATATCAAAGGAAAAGGTTAAGATGAAGTGAAATATTGAAGAAAAGAAAAAAAGTAAATAATTGAAGAGGAAAAAAAATTTATAGAGAGAAGAAACACTATCTCATCATCATATTTTAAAGTAGGGTGATTTTGTCTACCAATTTGTAAAATACACCAATAGGGTCCTTACATTTTACATAATAGCTAATAATTTTAGCACACTTGATACGCGTATTAAAATTTAATATTGTTAAATAAATATTTATTTATTTAATTATTTTAATAATTTTATTTGAATTTATATCAAGTATTAAAATTTAATATTGTTAAATAAATATTTATTTATTTATTTATTTTAATAATTTTATTTGAATTTGGATAAATCAAAGGAAAATGTTGAGATGAAGTAAAATGGTTGAAGAAAAAAATAAATAATAAGACACCAGAAAAACTTTTGGGGGGGGAGAAAAATTACATTATCATTATTATTATTATTTTTAAAATAGATTAATTTTGTGAACTCATTTGAAAACATACCAATAAGGCTCTTACATTTTATGTATAGAATACTAATCTAGCATCGAGTATGTGTGTGATCAAATTTTATAATGTAAAGTAAATAAATGTAATTTATTTTTTTCATAATGCTATAATTTTTGTAATAATTTCATTGTATTTGTTTGAAAATTTTTAGAATAATTCTAAAGAAAAGGTTAAACAAAGTAAAATAATTGAAAAAATAAATATTTTGAGAGGAAAAAAGTTAGTGAGAGAGAGAGAGAGAGAGGAGAAATAAAATATATTGTTATTATTTTTTAAAATAATATTAAATGTTGTAACTCATTTGAAAACACACAAGTTAGTTATTTTAAAATGCTCTATATTTGGTATACATATTACCGGAGTGATCAATTGATCTAATGGCATTGTTCTTCAAAATTTATACATGTGAAGTTCAAAATTCGAATTCTAACAAAAATGTCTTTGTATATTTAGAAATTTTATAGAAAAAAGTGTTCTATTCATCTCACAAGGATATCAACATATACATAAATGTTCTTTGTAATTTATTATGACATATATTTAAACTAATATTGACTAAATATTTTCACCAGTAACCAAAGCAAAAAAATATTTATTGATAGCAAGTTATCAACAATTAACTATTAAAATATTATCAAATATTACTTCACTCTTTTAAAACAATTTCCACTCACTATCAAAAATTTAAATAAATATCTATCACAGTCCATCAATCTAATCTCAAAATCTATTTCTCCAAACCAAAAAACCCAGTTCGTCCAAAAGATGTTCAAACATAGCCTAGATTTTGAGGAGTGACGTGGGGAATGTACGTTGTGATTACAAATTGTTTTGAAAAAAAAAAAATGGTGTATTTGAATTTATTTTAGATGAAGATATTTTATCTTGTAACTGTCCAATTAATACATTTTTATCTGATCAGCATAGTGAATATATTATTTATATTAATATATATAAATATAATTATAACATGAGAAGCTATAATGCATGGAATACTCCTCAAAATTACGTTGTGTAGTGTCGGCCGTGAACATGGCTTCAACATGGTAATAAGACTTTTTTGAATTTTACAAAATTTAAAAGCTAATAAATAATAACAAAATAAAAATTTTTCAAATGACAACTGAAGTCAGTAAAAACCCTCACAATGATCACAGATATTTTGAAATTTGGATGATTAAATACACTACAAGAAAAAAATTATAATAAAATAGCAACAAACAATTGAAAAGTTGGCACTAATTACATATGCTAAGTAATAAAATTTTTTGTTCCGTCATAATAATAATTTTTATAATTTAATAGTAGTAAAAATTATCTTTAAGTAGTCACCATTCACAATTATTGACATTGTAATTTTAATGTAATTACACATATCATTAATGATCAATATTAGCAAAATAAAATATTAATTTTTATCATTATTAAGACACATGATGATAAACAAAAATTGTTGCTGCTTAAAAATGTCATTAGTAACAAAATAAAAGTTATTTTCACACACTTAATTCATTTTGTTGACTAATATTATATTTTTTTTAATTAAAAATTTTCATTTTATAATTTACATTAAGTATAATACTTATTCCTATTTAGGAATTTGTCATTTGATTGAATTTAAAATATATTTATTTTAGCATTTAATGCTATTTTTTTTTACTTTATGTTAATATATATTTTATATTACGTACATGAATGTAATCAATGAATAATTATTTATACATATAATTGTATACATTATAATAATTGAGTCAGTACTGCGTTACGTCTTAAAAATTTAAAATTTAGTGTTTGTATGGTATCACGGGTGTGTTTCATGTTCGCATTTGTGTCCGTAGATCATAAATGAGAAGATATATCCATGTACGCATAATGACTATAGATATTTTGCGGAGTGAAAAGAAGAGGTATTTTATGATTCAAATTTCAAATAACTTGAGTAGTGCCTTTGAAAAATGAATATAACCAAACAAAGCCAACGAGTCTCAATCAGCAAAACGGAAGTGTCTCAATCTTGCTGGGCCTGGGGGGACCGGACCCTCCACTGCATCATGTGATTAAACTCTTTTAAGGCATGGACATTTAAATAAATAATGCTGGAGGGAAAAGTTTCAATATCTAATGCGGATACAATGAATTTTCCAGAAAATAAGTGAAAAAAAATAGACCAAATCTGTGGAAACATAATATTCTTATACAAAAAATATTTTTTTGTATCTATCCATACATATTCTTGTAAGGTAACTATTTATAGATAATTGACATTTTTTTTACAAATTATGGAATTTTTTTAATTGTATAATACTCAATCAATGCTCTATGAGCTATTTTAATATAATTTTTAGTTTATAAGTAAATAAAATAAATTATTTAAACACTATTTGTCAAACATAATACATATTCCATACGATCAATCAATTTTTTTTTATTTAGTTAACTATATGTAAATATATATATACATATATATATATATAACTTTTATTTAATAGTAAATCAGTGCAAGACAGTTTTACTTCAGACAACCACTACGAAGGGCCGAATTAAGGGGACAGGATATGGGGTGCGGTGGGCGTGGGTCTAATCCATTGCCAACTACCCACGCTTCCCATGAACCCAACGTGACACGAAACCAACTCAACGCGCCACCAAAACAAACTCTGTCCCTCCGTGCCTTTTTGTTTGATCATACTTAACTTTACTTCCTGCGACGCAATTATCCATGTCTTCATTCTACAGTCACCTTTCTTCGTCCGCTTCTGCTGCTTTTACAGCCGACCCTATTTTCCTTCGTTCTTTCTTCTAAGTAATCATCGCCATCACCTCAATTACTCGCTTCTAGTTCTTGGCCCACAATTTTATACTCTTGACAGACAAATAGACGGAAGCCCTCATTCCCTTCAGCCCATGGCGGAAAATGAACCAGTGTTGTACTTGCATGGAGATTTGGAACTACAAATCTTCGAGGCGCGTAGCCTTCCCAACATGGACCTCGTCTCTGAGCATCTCCGCCGCTGTTTCACTGCCTGCGACGCCTGCCGTCCCACTGCCAAAGGGGACGGAGACTGGTACGGAAGCGACGGCAGTGTCGGCGGAAGCAGCCGCCACGAGAGGAAGCTCCACCACCCCCGGAAGATCATCACCAGCGACCCTTACGTCACGATCTCCGTTCCCCAGGCCACTCTTGCCCGGACGCGCGTGCTGCCCAACTCCCAGAACCCCAAATGGAACGAGCGGTTTAATATCCCCTTAGCCCACCCCTTGGCCTTTTTGGACATCCGCGTCAAGGATAATGATATTTTTGGGGCCGAAACCATTGGGAAGGTCTTAATTTCGGCCCAAAGAATCGCTTCCGGTGAGGAAATTTTGGACTGGTTCCCGATTATTTCTTCATCCGGAAAGCTGCTGAACCCTGACACAGCGCTGCGGCTTCAGATGAAATTCATTTGCTTGGACAAAAACCCATTGTACAGACACGGCATTGCTGGTGACCCGTTACACAGAGGGGTTAGGAACACTTATTTCCCGCTTAGGAAAGGCAGCTCTGTAACTCTGTACCAGGATGCGCATATGCGGGATGGTGATAAAATGCCTGAAATTGAGTTAGATAATGGGTTAGTTCGTCAACACGCCAAGTGTTGGGAGGACATCTGCTATGCGATATCGGAAGCGCATCATTTGATATACATCGTGGGGTGGTCTGTTTTCCATAAGATTAAGTTGATTAGGGAACCCACGAGAGATTTGCCTCGAGGAGGGGACCTGACGCTTGGGGAACTATTGAAGTATAAGTCTCAAGAAGGGGTTCGAGTTCTGCTATTGGTTTGGGATGATAAGACTTCGCATGATAAATTCTTTCTTAACACGGTATGAGCGTCTATGTTATTGGCCAACATCTGTGATATCTTATTAGTTCTTTGTGCAAATAATCTTATTCATTATATTTACTTGTCAGTGAAGTTTGGAATTTGGATTATCTTAAGGAGATGGATAGTTTTGCAGACTGAAGGGTTGAGAAGTAACTTTTAAGTCCTGCTGCTTACTTATAAAATGTTGGCGTCGTATAGAGTACTTCTATGCATAAATCGTTTCTATTATTTTCTTTTTTCTTTTTTAAAACATTATTGTTATTATTTTTGTTCTTTTTAAAGGTACGCATAAATTTTATTCGTATGAGATCACATAATGTTGTACATTTGTGGAATGTTCACGACTAGTCAGCCTTCCTTGTAAACACCCCCACCACTGCTTGGAACAAGTTTGAGAGAATATTAAACCAACTCAAGACACACGAATTCACACATCCATGCCACACAAGCCTCATGCTAGCCACGTTGTCTATGCTAAATGCAAAGGTAACACATTATTTATGGGATGCATCCAACCGTGCATTCTTATTACTCGTGAACAACACAGTCTAGGTTGCCCACCTATAAATAAAGCCTACCAAAACTGTGCAACGGCCATACTTCTCCAACTGCTAGGAGCATTCCATTGATGTGCCAACAACTAGGAACTATATCTAATTAAAGGCTAATAGGTATCTGGGTCATCCTCCAACAAGTGCCATGCATCTACTGATTGCCTAGTAACCACCAAGGAAATGCTAATGTCTGTGCATATGCCATGCCCTTGGTGATTCTCCGAACAAGTCAGACTTCAATTGCTTGAGCATAACCATTACAAAGTCAACCCATTTGCCTACCACAGTTGTTAGGAGTGCAAAGCCCAGCAACGCACAAAGGTGCCATGGAGCTATAGCACATAGTGCAATGCGTAGCGCACTTTATCGAAATAAAGCAAACCATATATAGCGCATAGTGCATTTGACACTATCACTAAATTTATTTGGATTGATCCATGTGCCATGATTCCACCTAGGATCATTCTTGCTCCTATCTGAAGCCTTAGAACTCTCCATTTTTACTAACTGTAATAAAATAGGAATCATAATCAACATTTCAACTATTTTAGAGCCCCAAAATCAATAGTTTATTACTTTAGTCGCCTTTGCACATGAGAGTCAGTAATTCCCACATTTTTTAACAACAAATTTCACAAACTAAGACACTTTTGGACACCAAAAACAAAAATTTATCTCAAATCCTAACATACATTTCTGCTCAACAATTAGGAATTGCGTTTTTGCCCAATTTTGAGCGTCAAAATTAAACTTGGGGCATAAGAAATAAAATGACATGAAAAAAGAAAAGAACAAAATAAAAACACTTGGAATAAGAAATGAAAGAAGAGGAAAAAAAAGTGTGAAAGGGGGAAGAATCAGAAGAAGTTACTTGGGTCTTGGTGAATGTCCGTGAAGTCGTCAAAGAAGAGCTCATCGGGTCGCAAAGTCGGAGGAGGTTTTTTGTTGCTGGCGGGAGGGCAAAATGTCTAGACTGAGAGAATGGGTGGGTTTTTTTCAACTTCTAGACTTTGGCATAAACTAAAGACCCTAACTCACGATTTTTCCCCATTTTTTCCTTCTAAAAAGTAAAACCCACGACTTACCTTGTGTTTTCGTTGCCCTTTTAATTTTAATTTTTGTTTTTTAAAGAATAGGAGGTTTTAGCATAGCACGAATTACGTTGTGCTACACTAAAATATGTTGCGCAGGTGTGCTTCGAGTCGCGCTGTGCTATAGTGTGCTTTAAGCACTTTCAACAACTATATTGCCTACCAACCTCAAGTGTTCCTGCCACTCAAGCAATTGTGCGTACCACACCACATGTATGTATCAATGAGTATGCAATCTACTTATGGACCTTATGTACTCCATCTTGTGCATCCTTGTGCCCTTTCGTGTGCCACCATGCATGTCTAGTTGCTAGCTACCCGACATGTGCTTATTTTAAGGCTCTATTGTGCTAGGTGATATTGGTGCCCACATATGTTTGCCAACAAACTAGCCACAAGGCGCTTTGTGCCACATGATGCACATAATTAGCGCACACCATGCTCCATGCCCACTTGTTGTGTGGCAAGCCTATGTGGACGTTATGTAGGCATGTAATAAAATGCTTCCCACATGACTAGCCCAAGTCGTGCCATTATCTTGGTAAACTATCGAGCTACGGATGGGTGCCATATATTCACCTCCTTTCCCCTTTATGATAGATTTAAAAATAAAAACCCTCCTGATTCATACATTAGACGTTAAAAATCTAGGGATTGCACTTGCCCACAACATACCTTAGCGTTGCTTGGGGCCTTACTATAAACCTTTATCTTGCTAAAACCTATGTTTAGCTTGTCAAATGCTCACCAAACCTAGTCAAATACTTGTGTTACGCCATGTCATCAGCCGTCAACATGCAGACTGCTCCCGGCTTATTTGCACTTTGATGACATGGGGGGCTAATAAACCTCCCCCGCCAGAAAAAATCCACTATCTTGTTGGAGCATGGTCACTCGACTCAACCTATTCATAGCTCACTTAAGGATCTTTAACTTTGCTCAACCTATAAATTGTCAAGATAATAAACAACGTTAGTATGCCACAAAGCTCTATATGCTATTGATCTTGCAATTTATTGCTTCAAGCCAATGTGAGTTTGAACTTAAACACTTTTTTAAGACTCTCTACATCTAATAAATCCATTGTGAAACCACATATGACTCCTCACAAGCTAATAATTTTTGGCAATAAAGAATGAGACAGGCTGGTCCCACAATGGCCTCAACACTCCTATCGGCAAAAGGTGATGAGCTTTGTGCAATTCACCATGGCTCACACATATTTTGCCTTCTTTTATTGCCTGCAATGTCCTTCCTAACTTTAGGGTCTTGGCTGACCACTTGCTCCTACATAATGAGTACTTTGTTAGTGTTCCACATTGGTGAAATAAATTAGTTGTGATCTCCATATATGGTTTTGAGCAATCCTCATCTTTTGAGTTAACTTTTGGGGTTGAGTTAGGCCCAAGGTTCATTTTTTAACATGGTATTGGAGCCACCCATTCTGGATGTGGGGTTATCCAGTATAGTTGAGCCACCCATTTCATGTTATTTCATACTTCAGATATTCATTCTTGGGCGTGCACAGGGTGTATTGGTGTCTCAGGTCCATTCTTTAATATCGATGAAATAAATAAATTGTGGTTTTTATATATGATCTTAAACAATCTTTATCTCTTGAGCTAACTTTTGGAGTTAGGCTTAAGATCCATTCTTTAACATGGTATCGGAACCACCATTCTTGATGTTAGGTTACCTATTTGATGTTATTCCATGCTCCAGATGTTCATTCTTGACTGTGCACGAGGTATGCCACTGTCCCACATTGGTGAAATAAATAAATTGTGGTCTTTATATATGATCTTGGGCAATCCTTGCTTCTTGATCTAGATTTTAGGGTTGAATTGCGCCCAAAATCCATTCTTTAACATATTTACCACAACACTCGATATGTTTTACTTTTCATATTTTTTATGGATTGACATTAAGCCATAGCCTCGAAGATCATGTCATAAGCTCATGACATTGCTAATCTGCTGCAAAAGAATTTTACAAACAAATAGTAATAATAAACTAATACCACTAAAGCCTTCTGTACTATTGATGGCTAACTTTTCATATCTTTTATGGATTGACATTAAGCCATAGCCTCGAATAACGTGTCATAAGCTCATGACATTGCTAATCTGCAGTAAAAGAATTTTACAAACAAAGAGTAATAATAAACTAATACCACTATAGCCTTTTGCACTATTGATGGTACAATAGATGACTAAATTGAAATGGTAGAGCATATTGAGGTTTTTTTTCAAGTTAAAAACATTGTTCGAGTAAAAGTTGGAAAGATGGTAACATAAAATTTCTTTTTTACTTTTTTTTTTTAATATTTGAAATTATCATATAATCATCATGTAACCATTAACAAGGACGATAGAACTTGGTATTTAAATTTGGAAGTCTAAGAATTTCTTTGTATTATAAAAGAAACATAAGGACACCTCACCTTGATGTATGACCACTTCCAATTATATTTTCCTCCTTATGACCTTTAAAAAAACTTAATGTTTTTACGAAACGAAACATTTACCCTATATCAAAATTTACAAACCCTCCCTTCAGGTCTATCAAAGTAACTTTTTCTTATGATATATCTAATTACAATAATTTCTCTTGATGTTCATCTAATATAAAAATAAATTCATCTTTTGTAATATATCCAAAGAAGAAAAAATTCAAAAAAGGGAGATGAGTGTGCAATCTACGGCTTTAAAATGGCTTTAAAATGTCTTTTGAAGGATAGGAGATGCTATTCACAATAAAAGTTGTGGCTAAAGCAAAGGAAGGGCCCAACAAAGAGCAAAGTAAAGCTAAGCAACGTGGACAATGAGCAAGTCTTTGGTAGGCAAATAGCCTAGTGAACCGGGTAGGCCTAGAAGGAAGGTGAAAAGTCTCTTAAGTATTCAAAGACACTTTTAGCTTTTAGTTGCTCGTATCATAAATAAATTTATATGTCTAAAATTAAACTTAGGTTGTTAATATATTTGATTCCAAGCTTAGATTTAGATTGACTGCTTGTTTTTCTTTTCCATTCTCCATAATAAGGTTATTCGTTTTGGGATTGCCATTATTTTTTTTCTTTCAATTCATGGTAAAAAGAACGCGAAGGTAATTTTAATATGCTTAATTAACTTTAAATAACATAATATGAAAAGGTATTGGTAACTATATGCATTTTAAGAATATGAGATTTTCATTATAATTTTGAGACATTTAAAGAGATTATAATATTTTAAATATTAAAGCTCAAGGAAGGATCTTGTAAATTGAATGAACTTTAGAGGTGTGTTGTTTAAATTTAGACAATCCTCACGGATTGTAAGAAAATCGTTCATACTATACAATAATGTTGGGGGTGAAATTGAATTTATTTATGGTAATACATCTTATCCATTGTGGAGACATAATGCTAGGGGAAATTTGTAAAGAATAAGTGCTTTGTTTGTTTGCCTTTTTCCGAAAATGTTTTCCAACTCTCAAAACAATAGCAAACATGTCGATACATTGCCTAATTTCACTTCCCAAAACATTGAAGATTCTACCTAAAATGCCCCTTAAAAAAACTTTGAACTTGTATATCAATCATTACAATGTATATACATGCACCAATCATCCAATTATAAATATACATTAGTAAATTATATAAAAAAAATAATTTTACCCCACTAACCCAACAAAAAATGACTGTTTTGATATTTATGATAAAATTTGTCTTCTCTCAAAACATTTTCTAACGAATGAAAAAAAAAAGAAAAAATTAAACAAACTTCACATTTCCCAAATTCACTTCGCAAAACACATCTCTCAAAATACTTTCCACATTTCATCCAAAATGCAAACAAACTCTCCAAGTAGGTAAATGTAATTAGACATGATACCATAGGGAAGCAGTGTTAGAAAACTTGGACCGTTCATTGAACTAGAAAACTTACCGGTTCTCGATTCATTGGTTCAACTATTAATTGGACCGTAATGGAACTGTAACGTCATAATTACGAAATATATATATGTATATTTATATTATATATTACTTAAAAATTGATAAAATGTCAAAATATAAAATATAAAAAACTTAAATGATATTGTCTAGCGTTACAATTCAAATTTCACAATTTATATTATAAATAATCACAACAATTTAAACATATTAAGTTTAAAGTTTAAAGTTGAGAATGTGTAAGTTAATTATAAATTCTAGACTAGGTTTTTTTTTTTAATTTTTAGATAGCTTGTGAAGTATATCTTAACTTTCAAACATTGTACTTAAACAAAAAAATTTAAAAAAAAAAAATTAATTTCATTAAAAATTAAATGAATAAACCGGTCTAGTTCAATTGAATTGTGAATGATTCACCAGTTCACTGGTCCGACCAACCGGTTTGAACAAAATATGGCTTTTTTTCTTTTTAGTTTTCCAGTTTTTTGAGAAAATCGGATAGGTTTGCCAGTCGGTTGACGGTCCGACTAGCTAGTCTAGTCCAAATTTTGAAACTATGTAGGGAAGATGCTTGTGCATTGAATGAACCTCAAGAACGCTCCTTTAATTTACCTTAAAACAATCACATTACCATTCGAAACATTTATTTCTATTGACATGAAACTTGTGACTTTCAAGTGTTGTCAGAATTGTGGTGATGGGATCACTAGTAGTTGAAGCTTTTTGGAGTCCCAACTTTCTTGCCTTCCAGTAACACGTGTAATATTCTGAAAAAAATAATAATGATGCACATTTGCTTCAGTGACCCAAATATGCATATACTTCCATGCTTTTGGCTAGAGACTAGACAGGCACATATTTTTCAATGTTTGGATTTGACTGAAGATCAATTCCATATTACAAAATGCAGTCACTATGGTTAGCAATGGTCTCTCTGCCATCAATGGTATTATGCTCTGTAGCTTATATTTTTGTTTAATGAATTGTTATTTCATTGAATATTACATTCTCTCTTGTTGGAGTCGGTTTTCTATAGTATATATCAAATATAAACCTTTGCAAAGAGTGAATGATGCTTTAGACTTTCTTTTATTTCATGGAAATGCAAATGAATTTGTTTTGAGATCAAATTAGTAAAGTAATGTAACTTCTTTTGGTAGTTCAAATGACCCAACCATGAGTCACTATGAAATTCTCATGCAGTACATGACTTTCAACACAGATGTCGGTATGCTTTGATTTCTTTGGATGGGTGTTCCATATTTCAAGTCTATTTGCAAGTGCTTTGTAGTATTAGTCATCACAATTAAACTTTAAGCACTTGAATTTGTGATGAATGGATTTGATGGCTCTGAATGCAGGCAGGAGTGATGAAAACGCATGATGAAGAGACCAAGAAGTTTTTTCGGCAATCATCTGTTATATGCGTTCTATCACCCCGTTATGCAAGCAGTAAACTTAGTTATATGAAACAGCAGGTAAGAGTTTTACATGGTTGCATGTTGTTAATTGGAGCATATGTACCAATCTTTTATGTGTCTTAAGTTCATCTGGTAATGGTTTATTGTTTCGATACTAGCATGATTATCAAGTAAGTTTAATTGAAACAAAGGTTAAGTTCATGTAATGCAGTATAAAATGGTCTAGAACATGTTCTTAGAGTATTTCAGATTGCAATATGACAGATTACTTAAATAATTTGATTGAATGGTTTCTGTGGGAAGAAAATAAATTGTGAAATGTGCAAGACTCAAGAGAAAGGAGTGCCACTTTTGACATGGCAAGGCTTTTGAGACCTGAGGGAATGTTATTTCAAAGGAAGCATCTGGCACAACAAACATCATAGAAAAATCAAATGGAAACCAACTTTATTTGTTTTTTGTACATGAGAAGCCTTGGTATAAATTGGCTATTCATCTTTTTGTACTGTTTATCTTGAGAGATTCTCTGAGTCCAACCAATCTTTCTGATCCCAGTCTCTCAAGCTATCTAGCCCATGGGTTTTGAATCTTTATTGTTTGACTCCTGTAATCTCGTTTGCAGGTAGTTGGAAATCTCTTTACGCACCATCAGAAATGTGTTCTTGTTGATACACAAGCTCATGGAAATAATCGAAAAATTACTGCCTTTTTAGGTGGTATTGATTTGTGTGATGGTCGGTATGATACGCCTGAACATAGACTATTCCATGATCTAGAGAGTGTTTTCAAGGACGATTTTCATCAGCCTACGTTTCCGGTGAGAAGTTTATGCTTTTGTTGCTTTCATTTTTGGTCAATGTATTTTGCCTGTCATTTCTATATTATAATTCAGAAACTCTATGGTTTGTTTGAGTGGACGCCTGGAGCATCATTGATTAGTTAAACCATCTCATGATGATGCACAAGAAGAAGCAGATGCTTTTTGCTAAGAAAAAATAAAAATGTTAAGGATCTTTCCCCATTTGTGAGTTGATCTGAGCTCAACATCCTTGAATGTTGAAATTGTATTTTGTCGTGTATTGAATTGACAATTTGGAAGTTTTCTCCAGTTTGCTCTCCTAAACCTTGATTTCATTGCCTGCAACATCTCTGTTGCAGGTATGAAGTAATCTGAATTTTGTCTTGCTGTTTGTTCGCTGAGCAATGTAGAATTACCTGGCTCTTTTAGGGACATCCAAGAATTTGCAATCCCTTTTGTTGGTTATGATCTCCAATTAATTGTATTAATTGCTTGTTATTGACTCTTCCACCATGGGGCATGGCCACTTGTGATCTTATACTTTTCAGTTATATGTTTCTGTGTGGTTGAAATTATTTAGACTTCAATGCAGAGTCAGGGTGTTGTTTGTCGCTTTAGCTGGTTTTATATGGTGGCAAATGGTATTGGTAGTGCACGCATGCTTGAGAATTAGGGACTGTGGACTTTGTGGTTATGAATGAATGCAGTTGCTTGTCGTGAAGATACTAGGTAGAGATTACAGAATTGAAGAAGCCAACCAAAAATTCCCTATGGTCTGTTTGATATACTGGGTGGATGAGGAGGGGAACAAGATTGGCTTAAGTATTCGTATCCTCTAGGTGATTGGTATAACACAAACACTTAAAGATATTCATGACATGGAGAGGAGAGATTTCTTCCCTTTGTTTGGTATAATAATGAAATTGAAGAGGAAAGGGGCAAGTTTTGATTGATCTCATTCAGCAGATCATAGAATTAACTAACTAAAATTAAAGGAAAAAGAGAAACTTCTCATGCTCGTCCTTCAATACAAGAATCAAGGGTAAAGGAAGCAAATTCGGTAGGAAAACTCCAATCAGTCATAGCTTGAAAAATAGCCAGTCTTTGCAGAAGTGACTATTGATGAAGATTTGATACGACAGAGTGAAATAGTGGCCATTTTATGGGAGGTCGTGTAAAAATAAGACAAGAAAAAAAATAAAAATGAAATAGATGCCTAGAATGAACATAGAAAGAGAAGAAACGAAGAGTGGTTTCTGGCCCTTGCCATACAAGGGAAGGACCTCCCACCTCTCCCTCAGATTCTTACCTCACTCCTTCCTACCAGATAGAGCTTACAATTGATGAACATCAACTTACTAGTGCAGTAGTGTGTGAATATGAGAACCTGATCAAGGTTACTGTGCCAGTGTAGTACTTCATAAATCTCAAGCAGGAAAGAAGTCTGTGGAAAAAAGATAAAATCAATTAAGCAATAGATCATATGAGGCCTAGTTCCATTTGGTTAACGTATGAGGTTTCAAGTCTAGCATGCTATTTAGTTGTGTTTTCCATACTAACTTGTAATACTTTATTGGTGAGTTCTTCTGTAATTTTCCTCTCACTCATTTTCACTCATTAATTACCTATTTCAGGAAGGAACAAAAGCACCAAGGCAGCCATGGCATGATTTGCACTGCAGAATCGACGGGCCTGCTGCATATGATGTTCTTGTAAACTTTGCTCAACGTTGGCGGAAAACAACCAAGTGGAGAGAATTCAGTTTTCTCAAGAAAAAGATGTCCCATTGGCATGATGATGCTATGTTAAAAATTGAACGAATATCATGGATATTGAGTCCTGCATATTTTGTTTCGAAGGATGGAATTTACAGATCTTATCCAGAGGATGATCCTAAGCTATATGTGTCTGGGGAAGAACACCCAGAAAACTGGCACGTGCAGGTTAAAATTCCCTGCCTTGGAATGTGTATCTTACTGTTTGATAATCTTGATATTGTATTTAATCTTGTTTTGCTTCTTTAGATCTTCCGATCCATAGATTCAGGGTCAGTGAGAGGCTTTCCCAAATACTATGATGAAGCTCAGGCACAGGTTATAATGAAAACAAACTTAATGCCTTTTGTCCTTTTGTATCTTCGTACATATACTATAGATCGGAATCTGGGTATTCCTGCAAGATGATCATTGACGTTTTCATCATGGGTGGTTACTCTTGTATCATTTGATAATGTTTTTAGTGCTGTTTTATTGCAGAACCTTATCTGCTCTAAAGATCTGGTAATAGACAGAAGCATTCAAACCGCATATATTCAGGCAGTAAGATCTGCTCAGCATTTTATCTATATTGAAAATCAATACTTTCTTGGCTCTTCATATGCTTGGCCAGCCTACAAAGATGCAGGTAAAGATATTTCTTGTTTGTCTTTTCAGAGTTCCTCTAAGTTCCGGAATTTACTACAAGTTGCTTAAGGCCTGTTTGGTTTTACTTTCCATCATTTTTGAAGTGTTGGAAAGTAGTTAGTGGAAATGAGTTTGTATTTGGATATATTGTTATAAAAGTAATGATTATGTTGGTTTTAGTAGGTTGTAGGTGGAGAAAGATAGAAATAATGGAATAGAGAAAGAAGATATATAGGTTATTGGAGAATGTATTTTGAAAATGAAAATGATGTCCAGTGAAAATGTGTAAAAATTGATATGTTTCATTTTTGAAATAGTAGAAAATATGAAAAGGGATTTTGAAAATGAAACCAAATGGGCCCTTAGCTGACTGACCAATCTTTCTATGTGGATGCTTACAAATATGTCAGTGATATTTTCCCTCTTAAATTGTATGGAGATTGAAGTCCCTCTTTTCACAAAATGGCAGG
The DNA here is from genome assembly GCA_014898725.1 of Jacaranda copaia. Lineage (NCBI taxonomy): Eukaryota > Viridiplantae > Streptophyta > Magnoliopsida > Lamiales > Bignoniaceae > Jacaranda > Jacaranda copaia. Next base: position 157,538 of record JACGDI010005846.1, read on the forward strand.
GGCTGATCATCTAATCCCTATGGAGTTGGCAATGAAGATTGCTAGCAAAATAAGAGCAAAGGAAAGATTTGCCGTGTATGTTGTTATACCAATGTGGCCTGAGGGCAATCCAAAAGACAATGTTATGCAAGAAATTCTTTTTTGGCAGGTAATCTACCTTGGGTTCTCCTGATGTGCAGTTCTTTTTAATACTTGAGACATTGTGTCCTTGCTGGATGTGTCCGATTCAAAAAAAATATGTATGCGACAATTAAATTGCGTGGGAACATATGCACTAGTAAATGAAAATTTTTGTTTGTCTCCTATTTATGTAATATTAATTGCTAAGGCTGCTATACACTAAATAACTGGAACTATGAGCCAGTTCAATTTCTTGCAATCTTTGTCCCCTGTTTCTTAGGTCGCAGCTTAGCAATCTGAAGGTGGGATAAGGTAATTAGGTGAGTCTTTGCACTTCTCTCATCAGAAGATCCACTTGATGTTTCAACTGCCCACTTGCCTCCAGAACAAATTACTATTTTGTTAAGTATACTATATTAGTTTGTGAAAGTAAACTGTTTGGTAATTCCATGAGAACAAACATTCTATGTCAGGATTCCAGATTGTCTCATTTCGTCATTTTGCAACATCAGTTGGAGTGACAGAAATATTTGATAATTTATTTGGTGGTTTATGATGGAAAACTTGATAATATAATCATATGTCAAGGATTATCAGAAGATAAGATCTTGACGTGTCTTTTTATTTAATAGGGCCAAACGATGCAGATGATGTATCAATTTATTGCAAAGGAGATCAAATCAATGCAACTCTTTGATTCGCATCCACTGGACTACTTGAATTTCTACTGTCTTGGCAACCGGGAACCCATTACAGGTACTGCTGCTCAGGTTTCTGGAGCTGCTGACAAGGTAGTTGTCCTAAAACATGAATTATCCTTTCTTGTGGTTAGAATAATGTGATATCCATGAATTGACAAGTGATTGCATGAATAGAAAAACAATTATAAAGTGAAAGTATTATCTGTGGTTCAGATGCATGAATAATAGAAAAGTCTTCAATGCGAGAAGATAGGTCCATGGGAATGCTTTCTTATAATGTAAGGAAGTATTTGTAAAGCGAGAAGGTAGTTCCACTGGGGAAAAAGTCCTCAATAGGCTGGTTTTGAAGAAAGATATGCATTTCATTCAATGGTTATTACTCTATTTAGGTATGGCCTTATATTTCTGAGGTAAACAAAAGGGTTATGTTTACAATCATCCACTTAGTTTTCCGCCATTTCGAGCTAGCTTTACTGACAACTTAGGAGCTTTGGGGCTTTTAATCATCTAATATATCTGATCAATTTTCAGCCACATCTTTTGTTGGGATTGTGGCTTTCAGTAATGTTTTTACTCTTATCTAACAAAACTCCTGATTATGCGTGTGACTTCTACTCAGATTTCAGACTCACAGAAGTTTCAACGCTTCATGATTTATGTGCACGCCAAAGGAATGGTAGTGGATGATGAATATGTAATAATAGGATCAGCCAATATAAATCAAAGATCAATGGCTGGTACAAAAGACACAGAGATAGCGATGGGTGCGTATCAGCCACATCATACTTGGGCAAAGAATCAGCAACGTCCACATGGCCAGGTTTGTTCACTTTGAGACGGTTTTTCTGTTCCTATTAGCATTTCTTAACATGGTTGTCTGATCAGTTATTGCCTCTTATTATTCTGTTCATCTGCATGCTCTTAAATGATTATTGTTATGTTTTTCAGCTTAATAACTGCAGAAGTTTTCTGTGAGAATATTTCTTGATATATGTTTCATGTATCGATGGAAGTGTTTGTGCTTATGGAAGCTCTTATTCAGATGCTTAACTTTGTGGTTGCTTCTGTGTCATTTGGGTAAGAGGCTATATCTGCACTATGGAAAGATTGTAAAATGGAAAATTATTGAATTGGTTAACTTTGTTTTTCCTACCACACCATAGAAGTTAGTACTCTTGAATTTCACATTTCGATGTGGAGTGTTTGTTCATATGGAAGCTCTTATTTCAGACTTTTAATTACACATGTATGAGTAAGAGGATTCATATGTTTGTTCATATGGAAGCTCTTATTTCAGACTTTTAATTACACATGTATGAGTAAGAGGATTCATATGCATGCACTTGGAAGAGTGTAAAATGGAAAATTGTTGAATTAGTGGACTTTGTTTTTCCAACCATACCACAGAATTTAGCAGCATTGAATTTACCATTGCCCTGAGTTATTCATGTAGTACATAAAACTGGAGCAATATTGGCTTTTAACAGGGCTTTTGCATGAAGCTCTTATTTTTGTTCAAACAGAAGAAAATGTTTTGCTTCCTTTTAAAAATATGAGATGAACACGCGCCATAAGGAAAAGGCTAAAGGGCAAAACATAAAAATAAATGAATCAAGGTTATGAAACTGTTCCATTAAGAGTTGGAGGGAAATTTCTCATTTCAATCTTGCAAAACCTTAAAAACTTGTTCTTGGACATAATCAGTTTTCTCCGTATTGAATAGTGATGACCAATTTTAAGAGTGAAGTTCTATGCAATGAGTGCTTTTCTAACTGTATGTAGTTCTTTTACCTATCAATAAACACCAACAAAAAGGGGCCGGGGGAAATCCAACTGGAAGTAAAAACGTTCTCCTAGCCTTAGAAATTTTACCCGTGCATCTATATTTATCAAGCATCATGTCAATATAATATGGATCTTTGTTTTCTATTGTTTATAAACTGGTTTTCTTACATCTGCAGGTTTATGGATATAGAATGTCCCTATGGACCGAACACCTTGGAAGGGTCGAAAAATGTTTCAAAGAGCCGGAAACATTAGAGTGTGTAAAGAGAGTGAATGAGATTGGTGAAGATAATTGGAGGAGGTATACAAATGATGAATTCACAGTATTGCAAGGTCATCTTCTCAAGTATCCTGTGGCGGTTGATGTTGATGGCAATGTAAATCCATTGCCTGGACATGAAAACTTTCCAGATTTAGGGGGCAGAGTTCTTGGAGCACATTCTCCTGCTATACCCGACGTTTTAACAACATGATATGCGAGTCCTAGATCTGATTGATTTTTAAGCAGTGTTGTTCTTATAGAGTTGCATTTTTTCTTTTTTTCTTAGTTCTTTTTCCTGGTTTTCCCCTTTAAACCTTGGGATTTAAGATTGGATTTCAATTTTTTTCGTTTATTCCTTGTGTAGGGGCTAGCAGAGGAAAATGGTGCAAATGAAATCGGTACGTAAACTAACTTATCTTTAAAAACTATAATTTAAAAAAGCTGCACATGAAACAGAATATGCATTGTCATATCAATATTTTTTTCTGGAAAAAACTTGCGATTGCGCACAGAATTTCTTTTATATACAAAATTTAAAAAATAATAATAAATATGAAAATTCATTGTCAAATCTTAAAAATGCTGATTGACTTTTTAAAAAAAAAAGTGTAATAGTAACCAAAGAATTCTATAAAGAATTAGTCAATTATATTGATAAAATGTATATTAAATAACATCAATTAATATGAAAGAAAGAAAAAGTTGATTACCAAATTTACATACAAACAATTTCTCAATTACTTCTTTTTAATAATTGGTTTTTAAATTTAAATTTAAAGCAGGGCAAAAATAATCCAATGCAATAACATTGTTTGTAAGTATTTGAAATATTATTCATAATGCTAAATTCTTATAAACATTAGAAATATGGTTGTAAATATATTAATAGAAAAATAATATTTTTGATAATTTTTCTTTTGTAATATTTTGATAATTAAAAAGACTATTAAGTAGTTTGTATAAATAATACAAAATTGATATCACAAAGGTTAATTAGAAAAAAAATTCCTAACCCTGCTTTCAATTTAGTGTTCAGTTCTCATTTGAGATTTTATACACTAAACTTCCTACTTTTTTACATAATTTAAGAATCACTCTTTATATCTTTTAGAAAGATCTATATACCCTTATATTTGAAAAAAACAACAAAAATACCTGAGAAATGCGCTTCTCTTTTCAAGAAGAATGCTCTCTTTTTTTTCTTTCTTTTTTTATATTTTCTGCCTGAAATCGACTTCTCAAGATGCCAAAAGAAAAGGGTGCAAAACCATTCTTCCGCCATTGACATGAGAAGAAGTCAAAAAATAATAATAACACCAAAATTTATGTCATTTTTCTGCGATAATGGAAGGAAAAATAGTTGCAAAAAGAAGTCAAGTACAAAAAGAAGTGATCAAAAGAAACACATGTATGTTTTTTGAATTTGCAGTTTCAAATGTCAATGATTTTTCAGTGCTTAGAGTTTTTATTTATTTTTTTAGTTGTTAAACTCTTGAACCCATTTGATATACATATGATTTTTGTTGTGAAATGGGAAGTTTCTAATTTGAACTTGAAGGGTGTGAAAGTTGAACTTCATCTTTTTAGGGCTTATATTTCTTTTTACCTAAAATTATATGGTGAAATTATATGGTAAAATTATTTGAAAGTGATAGTGTATTAGCTGTACAACAGAACATCCAAGTTTGTATTACACATTGGGCAAAAGTGTAGTATATAATTTGTGTAACTACAGTGTATTTTAGAAGCAAATGTAGTATAAAATATTCAAACTTGCAGTGCATATTAGGCAAAATTATAATATATAATCTGTGTAGCTGCAGTACATTTTAGAAGCAAATGTAGTATAAATATTCAAGCTTAGAATACACATTAGGCAAAAGTATAGTACATAATTAGTGTAATTACAGTACATTTTAGGAGCATTTGTAGTACAAAAATATTCAAGCTTGCAATATATATTAAATGAAAGTGTAGTATATAATCTATATATCTATAGTATATTTTAGAAGCAATTGTAGTATAAAACATTCAAACTTGAAGTATATACTAACTGAAAATGTAGTATAATATATTATATGTTTCTGAAGCACATTTTAGAAACATTTGTAGTACAAAATATTCAACTTTTCAATACACATTATCTAAAACGGTTAGTTTATTATCTGTTTATGTACTAATTTTTTTTATTTGATTACAGCAAAGCCAAAATATTATGAGATTTGCTCTTGTTGCTCCCTGCAATTTTTTTAGAGTAAATTGGAGATTGTGAAGTCCAAGATGGGGTTAAAACATTTTGATACATTGAAGAAGACCCCTTTCTATATATACATGGATATATCTAAATTAAGTTCAAACTTCATTCGGCTTGAAGCTATATTTAGGAGGTTTGACCCAAAAAAGTTGTCATTTCATTTTTTGGAGGGGGTTGAGGTTCCTTTTTCTGCAGTTGAATTTTTTATGGTTTTAGGGTTCGCATATGCAGGGTAATTTATTGATATAACATTGAAGATAAATTCTTCAACCTTTGACAGCCTTTTTTCTGGAAAACTACAGAATTTAACTAAATATGAAATAGCAAAAAAGTTTGAGGAGTATATATAAAAGGATAGAGAGGAGGACTTGATTCATTTTTGTAGGTTGCATATACTTTTGTTTTTAATTATTTTTTGTTTCCAACATCTGATTGTTAGACTCCAGGATTTCTCCTATCATACTTGGACAATTTGTCTCGAGTTGGTCTGTATGCATAGGGCATAGCTGCATATAATTTTCTTGTCCAAGATATGAAGAACCATTTAGGAGTAGGTAGAAAAAGAACCAAAAAATACATTGACGGGTGCACAGTTGGTTTAATGGTAAGTGTCTACTTTCTTTTTCTAATAACATTGATTATATTTATATTCAAGTGAGTATAATTTTTCAATTTATGAATGACAAGCATAAGTTTATGAACACATCCCATTATTGGCTTCACCGTTAAGTTTTCACACTTTTACCGGTGGAAGGATAGCAAATTTCCACATAATGTGGGGGAGGCAGAGAATAAATTGAAACAAATTACAGCAAAAAAGGTAATAATTGTAATAATTCATTGTTAGCTTTTTGTATAAGAATTTGAATTTGATAATTATTTTCATTGTAATAGGTTGTAGCCTTCAACCTTGCTCTAGAGGAGTTAGAATTGACAGTTTTGATCAAGAAATTAGAGGCTACCATTACTGCTATCAGTGAAGTCCATGTTTGTGATCATACAATATATAAAGTAATTATTGCAGCTAAAGTTGAAAGAATTAAATGATTAAAAGAAAAAAATTATTTCATTTGATATGATTGCAATGAAAGAGCAGGTAAGGAGGAGCATCTAGTTGAGGACAAGACTGAGGGGGAGGAGCTTGAACAGGAAGCTGGTGAGTTTGTACATGAGGGGGGACTTGATTTGGTAGATGATGCACAGAAAGAAGGGGATGAATTTGAAAACACAGTGGATAAAGAAAGTCAAATAAAACACCGTCATGATTTTTTAAATTCCCTTAAACATTTGGAGATAGAAGTTTATGTATCAATTCAAGTGGTTGAGTTCGAGGAATCTAAGATTGAAGTGGCAAATGCCATGTCCTTAATTGTGAAAAATGTGTTTAATCGAGAAGACAATAAGCCAAAATAGAAAATTTTAAATTTTGTCAGCCCCCTGAGCACCATGCTAGCCAAAAGAGCAAGACAAGTGACAAATACCTATGGTCCTCTTCCGTGTCCTCATCCTTGTGCAAAAAAAAAAAAAAAAAAA
>JACGDI010005846.1:164342-174881 GCA_014898725.1 Jacaranda copaia
TTTTGTACTCCAAATTGGTGATATTTATACTTAATTTGCTATTCTTTTACCCTTCATGTTGGCGATATTTGTACTTCATGTGCTAATCTTTTGTACTTGATAATTGCTCTTTTATATTAATGTGCTTGAGTTTTGTACCCCATGTAGGCATATTTTGTACTCCAATAAAGGATATTTCAATAATTGATACTTTGGATTTAATGTGCTGAGTTTTGTAACCCATGTTAGTTATATTTTGTATTTCAATAGGAGATATTTCAATAGTTGATATTTTGCATTTAATGTGCTTGAGTTTTATATTCAATGTTGGCTATATTTTGTACTTCAATAGGAGATACTTCAATAGTTAATACTTTGCACTTAATGTGCTTGAGTTCTGTACTTGATGTTGGTATATTTTGTACTTCAATAGTTGATACTTTGCACTTAATGTGGTTGAGTTCTATACTCCATGTTGGCTATATTTTGTACTTCAATAGGGGATATTTTAATAGTTGATACTTTGCACTTAATGTGCTTGAGTTTTGTATTCCATGTTGGTTATATTTTATATTTTAATAGAGGATACTTCAATAGTTGATACTTTGCACTTAATGTGCTTGAATTCTGTACTCCATGTTAGTTATATTTTGTACTTCAATGGAGAATACTCCAATAGTTGATACTTTGCACTTAATGTAGTTGAGTTTTGTACTCCATGTTGGTTATATGTTGTACTTCAATAGGGGATACTTCAATAGTTGATACTTTACACTTAATGTGCTTGAGTTCTGTACTCCATGTTGGCTATATTTTGTACTTCAATACGGGATACTTCAATAGTTGATACTTTGCACTTAATGTGCTTGGATTTTATACTCTATGTTAGTATATTTTGTACTTCAATATGGGATACTTCACTACTTGATTTTTTGTACTTAATGTGCTAGTCTTTTGTACTTCAATTTTTAACACTTTGTACCTAATATGATGTGATTTGTACTTCAGGAGACCAAAGACATCAGTCTAATCTAGGTGGTAGAGAAACTAGCCAGCCCAAAGATTAAAACGCTTGATTCTTATAAAGGAAGGACTAATTATAAAGGTCGTGAACTTATTCCAGTAGAAGGGCGAGAAGTTATCGACAACTTTGTTAGAAAAGATAATTTGGGGTGACAAAATTTGCTTATTATTTTTTTTGTGGATAAATTGGTGTCTAAACTAACAATTAACAATTGTGTAAGGTGACTGTCTGGGAGGGAGCAAGATTGTTTCTAGATGGAAGAAACTTTTGTGAGCTTTTATTTGGAGGAGAACTTACCGGTAACATAGTGGATTGTTACATGTCGATATTAGGCAACCCATCTTTTGGCAACAAATGTTACCATAAGGTGTGGTTTATGTCAGCAATAACGTAGATATATGGCTGATAAGGTTAAAAGTCGTATTTAGTAAATATGGTAGTATTTGGGCTGATTTGACCAAAAAGGTCAAACAATCCAATAGTAACATCCTTTGAGATATGAAATTTGCAATTAATAGCAAACATTAAACTAGTCGAGGTGCTCTTGGCTAAATCACTCCAACGTTTAAGTTAGTACTGGTTGAATTGGGGTAATCGAGCAACAGAGTAAGAGTGCAAAGTCTATTTGGCATTATTTGGAGAGTGGCTGGCAATAAGGTATTTATAACCTTCACCTAGTGGGTGATATGTCCAAGATGCCCATATTAAGTAAAAGGGCTCTTATTCTTGCTTGGGGGTTACTGGTTATTTCCAATCTCAAAACTATTCCAAATGACATCATCTTTTATTTTTTAGGAAAAATAGTACTCTGGGGGTGTGCCTCCTTGCCAGAATTGGTGGCAGAGACTGTATTAGGTGGCATGCGTCATTAATGCGGAGGTATGCTACTTGTCAGAGCATTATATGCGACAAGAATATGAGTCGGCATCAGAGTGAGCACTCTGATCGATAATTATTAAACAGACAAGACAATTGACTAGAGGGATAGTTGAACAGACAAAGTGGCTTAAAGCCTCCTGTTGGGTGTGGTCGAGGATAATTTACTCGACTAAACGGCTGTTGTCGAGTGATCTGACCCAGCTGAGTCCAAAAGCACTGTTGGGTTATACATGTTAAGTGGGTCTAGCAACCCTCTCTAAGGTCGAGCTTGTTAGGGTGGGCCTGTTGGACTATCTCATATCATGAGTCCTCCCCACTCACGGTTCTAATCAAGCTTGTCGATGAGAAAAAATAGGGAGTAGATAATTGAATAATAGTTATGATGATTATATGTGTTTGATTAGCGTTTTGAACCCTCGATCGAGGTTTTTGAATTATTGACAAGGATTTTTGAATTCTCGATCAGAGTTTTTGACGGTTTTGCACATTAATGCATCGTTACATCATGAAATACAAAGCACCAAGGGGTGGCAATGCAATTATTACTACTGCTTAGGTTCTCGAGTTAAATGCCTATAAATAAATAGGGTAGGGACATTCATTTTTCACTTTTGCTGAATCTAGTTTGGTCAAGTTCTTGCCTTCAGAGTTCTTTGAATCCTTTCTGCAACTTAGAGTTTTCAAGCTACTCATTGTAAGTTCTTTTGCAAGCTTGTGTTTTCCTTCATTTTTCTTTGTAAAGATGTCAAGTACTTTAGATAGTGAGGACACTAGGTTCAAGAGTGTACAGTTCCAAGGGAAAGTTGGTGAAAGTGCGTTTGAGAGCGCATGTGAGAATATTTTTGATAGTTTGTTAGTGATAGCTCAACCTTGAGCAACTCGAGCACTGAGAGGGCTGCCTCTGGGGACGAGACTGGCCCAAATGAGGTGCCCACATCGCGGGGTTGATTATTTACACCAGACTACTATAGTGAAATAGTTTCCAAAATCTCCCCTGTTGACTTAGTTCAAATTAGGGAGATATACCACATTTCTAATAAGTATGTACTTTTGGTGTCCGAATCTCAAGTTAGGATGCATTAACCTCTAAGGGGATGCATAACAATGTTTAAGGAGGGATTCAAGTGCGGCCTTAGATTTCCTTTAGCACCGGCCATAGTCGATCTCCTGATCGGCCTCAAGTTTTGTATAACCTAACTCCTTCTCAATTGCTTTGCCACCATCTATAGTTTTGCGGTGCTCATAAACCTATTTGGCTAGCCAACTACTTTTGCCAATGGGCTTTAATCGAGTATCCTCCAATTTCCTTTTCTGGTGGGCTTGGATCTCTTGGGTTTTGCTATAGAGGCATCCCCTAAGGTTTTCAATTATGGTCAAGTCTTTTGCTCACTTGACTCGATTGAAATGCTGTAACACCTCCAAACTTTCTTGATGTTACACAGCAGTTCACCTGTGCTAGTAAGGGTCGGGAATTTGATCTTCATATGGTAGGTTGAGATACTAGCACGAAAATCATTGAGAGCTAGTTGATTATTTATAACATTATAAGTGAATGGAACGTTAACCACCAGATAGTTCACAATCAAAGTCTTCATTCGGGGCACCTCCTTAAATGACGTCGAGAGATTTATGAACCCTTTCGGAATGATTTTCAACCCCCTAAACCCGACTAGAGGGGTACACATAGGTTTAAACTTTAGTTGCCCTAAGTTCATTCTTTTCAGGGTGGAGAGAAAGATGATGTTGGCTGAGTTGCCGTTATCGACCAGGACCTTTCTCACTTCAAAGTTGGCAATCTCAATGGAGACTACCATGGGACAATCAATTTTATGGTCGATATTCTTTCCTTTGAGGTGGGCTAAGTCATTGTCAGTAAAAGAAATAGGCTTTGCACTCATCGATAGATGGAATGTTATTTTAACCGACGAGGCTTTGGTCAACTCTAACCTTCTCTAAGTCTGCCTTCTTGCTGATTTTGAGTCCCCCTTAGTGGGACCTCCTGCAATCATATTAATTACCCATTGAATGGGTAGGCGGGTTTCTTTTCTTTGTCCTCTTTCCTCAGGCTGATCAACCTTTCTCTACGGGGAGTCCAGTCGGTTTTACCCCCTTCGACTTGTGTGTCGACAGCTATATATTTTTTGAGGTGGCCTTGTCAGATGAGCCTCTCAATTTTTTCATGGAGATTGAAGCATTCACTTGCGTCATGCCCCTTTTGTTTATGAAAATGGCAATATTTTTTTCATTTTTTCATTGCTTTAGTCTCTGTCAGCTTTCTCGATTTTTTGAGGAGATTGTCATGCTAAATTATAAATAGGACCTCTCTAATTGAGATATTCAGTGAGGTGTAGTCATGGAAACACTTTATTGGAGGTCAACCTCTCTCTTTGTATTTCTAGTCATCCCTCTCCTTATTTTTCTTTTTGTCGACCTCAGAGTTCTCAAACTTCAGCTTTTTTATCTCTTCTTGGGTTATATATATCTTCACCAGGTCAAGTAGTTCCTCCATCAACCTTGGGTGCTCTCGCACCAAAGTATTGGTGTATTATTTATGCCTGAGTCCCAAGAACAACACGTCAATTAAAAACTCAATTATGGGGTAGCTATCTTTAGGACCTCCATGTTGAACCTCATAAAGAAATCACGGAAGAACTCCTCCTCATTCTGCTTGATAGTGTGGAGGTGAGTGTGGGGGAGTTTCATCTTTTGCCAACTAGCGAACTAGTGCAGGAATTTATCATAGAGCTAATCATAAGAGTATATTGACGAAGGCCCCAGCTTAACAAACCAATTGAGTGCTATATCCTGGAATATGGTCACCAGCATCTTGGTGTGGATGTATGCGTTGTGCCCATGCAGCTGCATCATGTGCTTGAACTGCATCAAGTGCTCACTGGGGTCAATTGAGCCATCATACCTCAAAAGTCCAATCGGGACCTTAGCATCGATAGCAATGCACTCATCGATAATCTCTTAGATAAAAGAAGAGCCTCTCTCTTGGTGAGACCTTTGGGGGCCTCTGGGTTGGGCGCCCTCTCAATGTTTCTCCTTTAGATATTGTCAAGGTGTTTGTTTAGTTATTGCACTTGGTAAGAGACTTCTTCCAACTCCTCTCAATTTGCTTGTGTAATGTTCTGATCAAAATAAGGTCTCATGCGCTCAGCTCTATTATGCCGTGGGGCTCAAATAAGTTGGGCCACATGATCTACAGATTCATCTACTTCTTTGCATTAGTCGTGTCTGGAACGTTTGACCCTATTATGTTGCTAGGCTCGATTAGGTCAAACGTGGTCTACGAAATCAATAATGTCCTCCCTTAACTCCAGTCGCCCTCTTTTTCCTGGGGGCATTTGGGTTTGGCTTCTCATCGGGTTGGTGGTCATTTAGACTCTTGGTGACCACGACTGTCCTGGGGGGACCTCTCTTCTAGTAGGGGCAGTTGCAGAGTTGCACTACCAGCTGGGGCTGGCACGGTGGTGTGCCTATTTAATGTAGCACAAAGTTGAGCAGAGATTTGGGTAGAGATCTGTTCACTTATTAGCTGCATCAGCTAAGCTATGGTCAGTGTTACAACTTGCTCTTAAGGGGTACTGAGGCTTGGAGCATGCGAACCTTCCTGGGGTAAAAGGGAAGGTGGAGACACTGACCTCTTATTATCCTTCTTTTTAGATACGACTCTTCACCATTTTCTCAATTGCAATCTTAACTTTTCCACAAACAGCACCAAAATGATGAGGTTGAAAGTCGTATTTAGTGAATACTATAGTGTTTGGGTTGATTCGACTAAGGAGGTCGAACGATCCAACTAAGGAGGTCGAACGATCCAACAATAATATCCTTTGAGGTTTGAGATCTACAATAAATAGGAAATGTTAAACTAACTAAGGTGCCCCTAGCTAAAGCACTCCGATGCTCAAGTTAGTACTGATCGAATTAGGGTAATCGAGCAGCAAAGTAAGAGCATATAACGTATTTAGCATTACCTGGAGAGTGGCTGACAATAAGGTATTTATAGCCTTCTCCTAGTGAGTGATATGTCCAAGATGCCTCTATCAAATGTGGCTTATTGGTCATTTCTAATCTCGATACTATTTCAAATGGTATCATCTCCTACTTTTTTAGATAAATAGTATTTTTGGTGTATGCCTATCAGCCAGAGTTGGTGGCAGAGACTGTACTAGGTGGCACATGCCATTAATGCGGAGACATACTACTTGTTAGAGTATTAAATGTGGCAAGGATATGAGTCAGTGCTGAAGTGAGCACTCTAATCGACAGTCATCAAACAGATAAGGTGATTGACCAAAGGGATGGTTGAACAGACAAAATAGCTTGAAGTCTCCCATTAGGTGTGGTCGAGGATAATTCACTCGATCAAGTGGTTATAGTTGAGTGATTCGGCCCAACTGAGTCCAAAAGTGCCGTTGAGCTATGTATGTTAAATGGGCCTGGGGGTCATCTCTGATGTTGATAGCTTGTTGAACTATCCCATATCAGTGGTGGTTTCCTAACTTAATTTAGTTCACGTTTCCAATGAGTATAACCATTTATTTTATACTTCATAGGCTAATATATTAGACAGACTCGAGGGATGCAACTCGAAGGATATGATGGATGAAGAATTCGTGGAGATGATACCTATATTTAACTCCTTCACCCATAAAAATTTGGATAACCTCATGTTGGATGTTGTAAACTAGTGTTGTTACATAATCCTATCAATTTGTTGGCACTGTCACTGATTTTTTATTGTCCTCGACACTTTGGCTCTTTTTTTCTTGTATATGAATTCAATAATGGCCGTTGGATACAAATTGACAGCTACTATCATTGTAAGTTTGCTTTCTTTCCCTGTGATTTCTTCATAAAGTAGGGAGTCAACAATTGATCAATATTTTTGTAGGCTTCATTCTATTCTCGGTACATGAAAATTTCATTAAGGTGTCATGTGGACTAATACATGAGGCAAAAGAAAAAGCAAACAGCAAAAGGGTATAGTAGATTGTGGTGTCTATATGTGCCTTTAAGCAGAATGTTTCGCTAGAGACACCTTTGAGTTCTGGAGGTCTGCTGGAACAATTGACATGAACAAATACTGTGCGACAATAGCATAAACAATATTAAGTCATGAAAATGCCAGGATTTGAATCACACTTTGTATATAAATACATATGTAAATTGAAGCATATTTTGTATATAATATTATTTTGTATGTAAGTGTAGTTTCCCATCAAGCATTTATAATATTTTAAGTTAAAATTGGGCAGTGAATTGAGTACAATTTTAGGAAAATGAAGTATAAAAGTGGAAAAAATAAAGTATAACTTTTGCGTTGATGTATAATATGCCTAGTTTCATGAAAATTGGGCAACAAATTTGAATACAATATGAGAAAAATAAAGTATAAACCCAAAAAAAAAGATATAAAACATGTATCGTTGAAATACACTTCAATTTCATTGAACACAAAGAGTGAATCTGAGAACAATTTAATAGAAATGAAGTACAAACTCAGAATAAAAAAAGTATAAAATATATTTCATTGAAATACACTTTAGTTTAATTAAAAATGCCCAATGAATTTGAGTACAATTTGAAGAAAATGAAGTGCAAATCCTAAACAAACAAAGTATAAATTATTTTTTATTGGAGTATACTTTGATTCTACTGAAACTAGGCAGCCAATTTGAGTATAATTTGAAGAAAATGAAGTACAAAGCCAAAACAAACAAATATAAGATGTGTTTCTTTGAAACTTACTTCAATTCAATTGAAATTGAGTAGGAAATGTGAGTATAATTCAAAGAAAATGAAGTATAAACCTAAAACAAACAAAGTATAAAATGTGTTTCATTGAAGTACATTTCAGTTCCATTGAAACTGGGCAACCAATTTGAATAAAATGAAATACAAATCCTGAACAAACAAAGTATAAAATATGTTTCTTTAAAATTTACTTCAATTCAACTGACATTAGGTGGGGAATGTGAGTACAATTCGAAAGAAATGAAGTACAAACCCAGAACAAACAAAGTGTAAAATATTTTTGTTGAAATACACTTCAATTCCAATGAAACTAAGCAGCCAATTTGATTATAATTTTAGGGCAGCGAAGTACAAACCAAGAAAGAATAAAGTATAAAGCATGTTTTTTTGAAGTTCACTTTAATTCAGTTGAAATTGGGCAGGGATTTTGAGTATAATTTGAGGGAAATGAAGTAAACACCTAAACAAACAAAGTAGAAAATGTGTTTCTTTAAAATACACTTCAATTCAATTGAAATTTGGCAGTGAATATGAGTACAATTTTGGCGTACTATAGTATAAGCATTAAACTAATAAAATATAAAATATATTCTTTTGAAGTACACTTATTACAATTAAAAAATTATTCTCCAATGGTTAAAATGATTGTCATGTACAATATTTTGAAATTATCGTATCATGTAAAGTACGTATTTATACCGGTGATATTGTGGATATTATCATCAAATTCTCATTTGTTAACATCTTTGAAAGCATAAGAATTCTTTCACAACTGCGATTGACAACATTCATCGGTTGAATACTAGTGGTTAACAAATTAAAACTTTAATATAATTTTATTCATATGATAAAAATCAAAAATATTTTTATAATTTGGTTATTATTTATCAAGACTTAAAATTCAAATCATTAAACAAATTTCAATTCAACAATATTAATAAAAATATTAAGGTATTAAATTCAAAATTATCGAAATAAGGAAAAAATGTCAAGAAATATTACATTATTTGCACTTTGTATATAAATACATACGTAAATTGAAACATACTTTATGTATAATATTATTTTTTATGTAAGTGTAATTTTTCATCAGTATTTATAATATTTTTCGTTGAAATTTTGCAGTGATTTTGAGTTAAATAAATTTCAAATTTAGAACAAATAAAGTATAAAATGTGTTTCCTTGAAATACACTTAAACTAAATTGAAATTGGGAAGCAAATTTGAGTACAATTTGGAGGCATTAATGTACAAACTCAGAAAAAAAAAAAGTATAAAATATATTTCGTTGAAGTACACTTCAATTTCGTTAAAATTGGGTGGCCAATTGGAGTACAATTTGAGGAAATTGAAGTACAAACCAAGAAAAAATAAAGTATAAGATGTGTTTCTTTGGAGTTCACTTCAATTTAAATGAAGTTGTGTAGGAAATTTGAGTATAATTCGAAGAAAATGAAGTACAAACCCAAAACAAACAAAGTATAAAATGTGTTTCGTTGAAGTACACTTCAGTTCTACTAAAATTGGCAATCAATTTGAGTAAAATGAAGTACAAACAAAAAAAAACAAAGTATAAGCTGTGTTTCTTTAAAGTTCACTTCAATTTAATTAAAACTAAGCAAGGAATGTGAGTGCAATTTGAAAAAAATAAAGTACAAACCTAGAGTAAACAAAGTATAAAATATGTTTTGTTGAAATACACTTTAGTTCCACTGAAACTGGTAGCTAATTGGAGTACAATTTAAGTGAATTGAAGTACAAATCAAGAAAAAAACACAGTATAAGATGTGTTTCTTTGAAGTTTATTTCAATACAATTGAAACTAGGTAGGGAATGTGAGTGCAATTCAAAGGAAATGGAGTACAAATTCAAAACAAACAAAGTATAACATGTATTTCATTAAAGTACACTTTAGTTCCACTAAAATTGGCAACCAATTTGAGTAAAATTAAGTACAAACCAAGAAAAAATAAAGTATAAGATGTATTTTTTTGAAGTTCACTTCACTTCAATTAAAACTATGCAAGGAATGTGAGTGCAATTAAAGGAAATGAAGTACAAATCTAGAACAAATAAAGTATAAAATGTGTTTCATTGAAGTACACTTCAATTCAATTAAAACTAGGCAAAGAATCTGTTTGTAATTTGAAAGAAATGAAGTACAAATCCAAAACAAATAAAGTACAAAATGTGTTTTTGTTGAAGTATACTTCAGTTTCACTGAAACTAGCAGTCAATTTGAGTAAAAAGAAGTACAAACCAAGACAAAACAAATCATAAGATGTGTTTTTTTTAAGTTTATTTCAATTCAATTGAAACTGGCAGCCAATTTGAATAAAATTTGAGTAAATGAAGTACAAACCCTAAACAAATAAAGTATAAAATATTTTTCATTGAAATACAAAATTTAACTAATTTATTGATTCTTTGCAGGTTTGACGATTATGCCCTGTTCTACCACATTTTTTACATTTAATTACATGTTTTTCAATTTATGATGGAATTCTCTATATGTTTCTATGCCTGGCTGAGATCGGCAATCATGTGCATTAATGAGGCCGTCATCATCTAGTGGGAACAGATTTTTATCAAATATAGGAATAGGGTTTATCACTGTTTGGTATGCTTGTTGATATATCTCAACTCGGTAGTATTATTTGGTGAAGTCATACGGTGAAAGTAACCTTGACTCAATACAAACACAAGCATGTTTACATGGTATCTTATCAATCTGTCATACTCTGCATGAACAAACCCTGCCATGTAAATCCACAGCATACTATTTATCTTGCTCAATCACCTCAAAGCTCCAACCGCTAAACATGACAACTTATGAAAATGCATATAATTGATTGCCAACTTCTTCTCTTGCTTGGGACATATTTGACCAA
>JACGDI010005846.1:174981-199601 GCA_014898725.1 Jacaranda copaia
CATTTTCAGAGTCAACAACTGCATATGCTAGCATGAATAAGTTATCATTAGCATTCTTACTGACAACACTGAGTAAGCATTCTTTGTATTTATTTTTAATATAGGTGTCGTCTAAAAATATCAACGGCCTGCATCCCTTGAGAAAACCAATAAGGCAGGCACTGAAACATATAAATAGCCAACAAAATTTTTGGCTAATTAGGTCAATCTCATAGTTTGCAATACTTCTAGGGTTTGTCCTTTTCACAACATCATAGTACCACCTCAACTTATCATAAGATCCATTCTCAACGCCATAGATGTCATGCATACTTAATTTCTTACCCATCTATGCTTTATAGTACCTAAGTTGCACACCATATTCTTTGTGGACATCTTTCAATATGATAGAAGATTGATAATATGGCTCTGATCTCAATTTATCCTTTACAATGTTAGCAACTTAAGTGGAATTGGCTTTAGAATGTTCCCTTGTTCAAAGATTAGCCTCACTACATGTGTGCTACAGATTGCATTTTCGAATGCTAAATAATTTATCAGCCTCATGCCTTGATGCATAGATTCTCTATTTGCAATTTTCATAACTGCAAATAGCTATATTTTTTTGTTGTCATTTTTCTTGTATTTAAATGACAGCAAAGTAGACACCACATAATTCTGAACTCCTGAGCATCCTTGAATGTCTGACCCTCCCCATATATGTAATTCCTCCATGCATCAATTGAGTTGCTAATTAAAGCTAATTCATTGTGTGATGCATTGGTCAAACCAATTTCCTTCTCAACTACATCCCTTAAGGCTGCCAAATGAAGTATAATTTTAGAAAAAAAAGTACAATTTTAATAAATTGAAGTATAATTTCAAAACATTTGAAGTAAAAAACCATAGTGGCTGCAGTATAATTTTTGATAATCCATTAGTAGATCATTTGAAATATCAAACTTAAATAATAGAGAACAATTTTATGTGAAATGAAGTACACTTTCAGATAACTGGAGTATAAATTTGTATAAAGTGAAGTACAATTTTGAATAGTTTAAGTATAAAACCCTAGCAACTGCAATACAGTTTTGGATAATCAATAAATAGAACACATAAAGTATAGAACTTCAATGAGTAGAGTACAGTTTTAAGTAAAATAAAGTATAAAATGAAATATAGTTTCAGAAAAAAAGTAAAATTTTAAATAAAATTTGGATAATCAATAAATAGAACACTTGAAGTACAGAATTTCAATAAATAGAGTTCATGTTTATGTAAAATAAAGTATAATTTCAGGAAAAAAGCACAATTTTAGATAAAATAAAATATAATAGATTCAACTAATTGAAGTACAAGTTTAGATAAGATGAAGTATAATTTTGGAACACTTGAAGTATAATACTTCAATGAATAGATTACAGGCTTTGTAAAATGAAGTAAGTATAATTTCAGAAAATAGAAGTACAATTTTATATATAAGAAAGTACAATTTTAGAACATGTGAAATATGAAATTTCAGCAAAAAGAAGTATAATTTTGAATAATCAATAAATAGAACACTTGAAGTGTAGAAAATCAATGAATAGAATACATGTTTAGGTAAAATGAAATATAAATTTAGAAAAAAGAAGTACAAATTTAATAAAGTAAAGTAAAATTTTTGAACATTTGAAATACAAAATCCTAGAAACTGTAGTACAATTTTTAATAATTCATTAGTAGAATACTTGAAGTATAAAACTTAAATTATAAAGTATAATTTTATATGAAATGAAATACAATTTTAGATAATTGGAATACAAATTTGTATAAAGTAGAGTAGTTTAAGTATAAAACCCTAGCAACTCCAATACAGTTTGGGATAATCATTAAATAGAACACTTAAAGTATAGAATTTCAATGAATGAAGTACAGATTTAGATAAAATGAAATATAATTTCAGAAAAAAAAAATGAAGTACAATATTATATAAAGTGAAGTATAATTTCCAAATATCTGAAGTACAAAACACCAGCAACTGCAGTATAATTTTTGATAATCATTTAGTTGAATACTTGAAATATAAAACTTAAGTAATGGTGTACAATTTTTGTCAAATGAAGTACAATTTTATTTGCAATGAAGTATAATGTAAAACGCTCTAAGTAGAGAAATATTTTCAAATAAATAGAGTATAATTTTAGAACACTTAATGTACAAAACTTTACAAACTGCAGTACAGTTTAGATTCTGCGGAAGTATTACCTTAAAACATCACAACTCTTCTTGGCACTGCTGCTTCATTCATCCTTTCGGTTTACTAGGATGTCAATAATGTTCATCTTCAATCTCAAATGCAGTAAAAACATATTTAGGATATCTTCGTCATCAATCAATGTCACATTCAATCTTTGATGTAGAGCTATGTATCCCAAACTAAAGAGCTCAGCATTGATTTCACTCAATTTTCTTGTGAGATTAATGTACATGTCCATTAAAGTCATAGTATTCTTAATTGACATTATATGGAGCTGGTCTTTGTAGCGAAAACTCCCCAACACTTGATTGAACACTCTAGCATCACTATTGGTTGACATTGTCGGAAAAATACAAAAAATTCATAAGCAACTAAGAAGAAGAAGAAACCCATAAATAATGAAGAAAAAACCCGAAAATGATGAAAATGAAAAGAGAAAAAGACAATGCAGATGTCGGGTTGGTGGTTGTTGGCTCCCACAATTATTTTCGTTCCCATTGTGGAGCTTGTTGCATTTTTTCTTTTCTTTCTATTTCTAAAAATGATACTGCTATTGGTAGGATTTACTGTTGCTTTTGTTTATGACAAAGAAGTGAAAAAAAAATAAGTGAAAAAAATTATACTTAAGGGCATTTTTGTCAAATCAACTGAGTAGGAAATGAACTCTAAAATTCTAACAAAACTAAAGAGTTTAGTCTAAACAAAATCAAGTGAGGACTGATCACAAAAATGAAAAGTGATTTGGTACTTTTAAATAAGTCTTCCACATCACAACTACCTAAAATATTCATATTTTTCAATTTTGTCTTTCTCTTTGTATTGTCTTTTTAAATTTTAAGAGAATTGAAGGATAATTATATAAAAAAAATATCAAAACAATTTTCACTTTAAATACAAAATAATTTTTTTTTATAATAATATAATACAGAGATTGTTAATTTATGTATAAAAGGTTATTTTTTAATATACTGAAAGATGATAGAAGCATTTTATTACATTTGTACTTCTACACAAAAATCACACTAGGCCTTGTCCTCTTTGGATATGTTTTCATTTTTATTTTTTGTTTTTAGTATCTTCAAAAGTTAAAAAGCTAGTTATAGTTTTGAAAATGTAAATAAGATTGTATTTGAATTTCTTGTTTAAAAATGATGATTAGAAAGTTTTAGGTGATTTATATTTTTTATGTTTGAAAAAATTTATTTTTCAAAATGTAAATATATATATATTCTATTCATTTGAAAATAATACCTAACGACATCTCAGACACAAGATTGACATCATATTTGATACGTTTGAATATATGATAATTTATCATATATTTTAGTGAGTATATAATTAGCTAAGTTAACTTATCAAATTAAGATTAACTAAAATTAGCTTTTTTGTAAAAAGGAATAGTATCATCCAAAATCATTTTCTTTATTTGCATTTCTTCATCCCCACCACAAAAAAAAAAATAAAAAATACAAAGTTAAATGATATGAGAGATAAAGAGAATTTTGGTTAAAGTTATCTTTTGAAAGATATTCTACATATGAAAAATATTTCATTCTTACCAATTAGATAATAAGTTTTATCTTTTAGATTATTTTCTTTCTATATAAACATTATACTTTAAAATTTTGTTATCTTTTAAGAGCTAGATATTATTTTATATTATTTTTTAGAGAATTATGTATTATTTTACAATATTTTTGAAGGAGTTAAGAGTTTTATAGATAAGTATGAATTAATCATATTCCTATCACTTACAGAATTAAGATTTTTTGATATGTCTATAAATAGGCTCACATATCTAACTTGTCAAACAACAACTTGAGCAATGGAATTCTTTGCTTGTTTTGCTTCTACAAGAAAATTCCTTAATTTGTTTTGACGCTTGTCATGTACATGCTTTCTTTTATTCAAATTATTCATGCAATAAATAGCTAGTTTCTTTTTTATTTTTATTTCCTCCCAAATTTTACACGTTGCATTAAGGCTGTCAACGGGTCGAATTTAAATCGAATCTATCATATTTGAATCCAAATTCGATTATCAAAATTTATATCCAAATCCAACCCAAAATCCTATATGATCTTTGTTAGTTAGTACTATATCCTAATTCAATTAAAAAATTTGACTTGATTTCCTTTCTTTTTCTTTTTTTTCTTTTCCTTTTGAGTTTTACAAGAATAATGTATTTATAAAGTAAATCTATATTATATTTAAATTTTTAACAACTTTTTATGATATATTCGTTCAAAAGTTAAATATTTGAATACTAAATTTCTATTTTATATTATATTAATGCATAGATGAACTATTATATATTATTCTATTAGACATTTTATCAATATTCCCCTTATTTTTATGTTAAAAACTCAATATTAATAATATAATATAAATATTAAGTCAATATAATATATAAATTTTATTTCAAAATCTTTATTAATATTATATATAAGAGTATTAATTTAGTAAAAATTATCAAAGTTTGCATTCAAATCTTTAATTGATCGAATTGCTTAATTCCATATTTGATCATCTTATTTTTAATTATGAATATTTATAATCGGATCTGATCCATCGAATATTTCAATAGGATAAAAATTTTAAAATTTAGACCGAATTTGAATTAAAATCCGATTCATTGACAACCCTATGCTACATTAGTTTGGTTTCAAAATAGGTTCAGCTTTTTTTTATGGTTAATGTAGAAGTAACTGATGATTTACAAAACAACTAAATGGTTGGTGGAGATCAGACTTCCCTAACTCTCAAGGAGAAGATTCATGCATTGAGAGAATCCCTTGATTGTAAATTGGAGAAAATGAATTTGCATTTGGATACTCTCAGCATAGCCAGGAGGCCAAGGCCAAGGTGTGAAGTTGGAGAATTTGCCCAAGTACCACAAATGGTTAGATGTGATCCTATTCGTCAATGTTCTTAATATGCTAATATTGAAGATTCAAAAGAGGAAGAAGATGAAGATATTGAGATGCTCTACATAGGATGAGGAAATCATCAACATACTGCTAGATATAATGATTTTCGCCTAAAGGTAGATCTCCCATATTTTAATGATAATTTAAATATCAAAGAATTTGTGGATTAGCTTGCAGAAGCAGATAGATGCTTTGACTACTTGGAGATTCCTGAGGAGCATAGAGTCAAATTAGTAGCCTACAAGCGAAAGGGAGCTGCCTCTTCTTGGTGGAAATGTCTACAAGACACAAAGAGACATGAAGGTAAAGAATGAGTTTGAATTACTAAAGGCTCATTTTCTACCCCCACATTATCACTAATATCTATTTTTGCAATATCAACGATGTCACCAAGGAGATAGATCGAAACATAAATACACCATAAAGTTCTTGCAACTTGCTAAACGAAACAATCTAATGGAGTCAAATAGTTAACAAGTAGCAAGATACTTTAATGGTTTGAAGCCTACAATTCAAAATAAAATTGGCACATAGATGTTAGCAAATGTCTCGAAAGCACAAAATATGGCACTAAAAGTTTAGATGATGATACAAGATAAGAAGATGGAATACTATAGGAGGAATCAACTTCAGTCCACACTAGCGAGCACAGAATAGAGGACATCGACTTACAACTTGCAAAGATAAATTGAGGAGACAACATATGACAAAGCAACAAGTAAGGAGCTGAAAGTGATCAAGATTCAAATGTATCTGCAAAAGAAGCCATATGCCAAGTTGATTCTTGAAGAATGCTACTGCTGTAATTAACCTGGACATTGCTCTAATGATGTCCAAGAAGAAAAGATATAAACATTATAAAGCATGGTGATCTTAGAGAAGAACTTGAAGATGGAGGCGAAGTGATATGCAAATCTGATAATAACAATGATGGAAAAGATCTAGAGGATGGCCAAACTTTTGTGGATACTAGAATTGAAGAATAAAGATATAACTCAATGCCACCAACTTTTTTGAACCAAATGCACCATTAATGGTAGCATCTATGACTTAATTGCTGATAGTGGCAGTCAGGAGGACATTATTGGAAAGAGTACTTTTGAAAAACTACAATTGTTGATGGAGAAACATTCAAATCCTTACAACATTGAGTGGATCAAGGGTGTGGAAAACATCTTAGTAATAGGACGCCGCAAAGTTCCTTTCTCAGTTGGGAAGTATAAAGGTGAAGTGTATTGCGATGTACTATACATGGATGTCTATCACTTGCTATTTGGTAAACCTTAGTGGTTTGACAATAATGCACATTTTGGATGGGAGAAGATATACAAATTGGAGACAAATGGAGTGAAGATGACCTTGTTGCAGCTAAATAAGATGTTTGAGGCCAAAACTTCTAAAGTGAAAGGTAAATCTTTTCTAACATTAATTCATTTAGAGAAAGAGTTTGACACTGCTTGTAGAGAGATTCAACTAGTTCATTACTTAGTGGTAAAGAAAATCTTGATTGCTATGAAAGATTCGCTAGAGAAACAATTTTTTGAAGGCATACGCTTGTTATTTAAAGAGAAGGATATTGTACATAAGAAGCTGCTAGCACAATTGCCACCAATTCCAGATGTTCAATCAAAGATCAAGCAGAAACTTAAAGAAGCTAGTGCCAAGAAAATTGAAGAAACTAATACCATGTATAAAATAGTTGCCAATAAATATGGAGGCTTCCTAACTTTTGAAGAAGGTGATGAAGCTATGATTTTCTTGAGGAAAGAAAGATTTTCAATTGGTACTTACAACAATTTGCAACCAAAGATGTGTGTGCCTTGTCACATTTTGAATAAAATCATTGAGCGTAATTGTGGTGGAATTGCCAAAGAATATATTAGAGCTGCTGATTTCTATCCTTATCATCCATCCGATGAGCTTTTGTTTAGGAAAGATGTTGATAACTCGAGGACAAGTTATTTCTTAAGAGGGAAAGAATGATACAGGAGAGAGAGAAAATCTTGGTTAGAGTTATCTTTTAGGAGATATTCCACATATGAAAAATATTTCATTCTTATCAATTTGATAATAAGTTTTATCTTTCAAATTATTTTCTTTCTAGATAAACATTAAATTTTAAATTTTTATTGTCTTTTAAAAGTTAGATGTTATTTTACATTATCTTTTAGAGAATTACATGTTATTTTACAGTATCTTTTAGTGAATTTTATATTTATAGAATTAAGATTTTTTGAAAGGTCTATAAATAGGCTTACATATCTAGCTTTTCAAACAACAACTTGAGTAATAGACTTCTTTGATTTTTTTCTCTCTATGAGAAAGTTTCTTACTTTGTTTTGAGGCTTGTTGTATACACGCTTTCTTTTATTCAAGTTATTTATGCAATAGCTTTTTTTGTGTTTTTTTTCCTTTTTTTTTTTCCTTCCAAATTTTACCTGTTGCATCAATAAAAATCACACTAGTAAAATTCGGATCAAATTACTGATATTAGCTTCTTTTTTTCTTTCTACTATTACCAATGTGTATATCTTTATAAGTTCATACTCAATTACGTGTATCTATGTGCATAATTTATATGTATATATATTGGCATTGATACTTATATAATATAAAATTATTTATATAGATTGGATAATCTCATATCATTTCCTGAAATTATTAAGAATATCACAATAATGTTGTACTCATATCATAATGCCCCATTAATTGTTATGTTTATGTCCGTTTATTCTAGTGCAGGACAAGGCAGTGTTGGAAAGATTTTATCCTACATGTGATTAATATTAATAATAGTTGGAGGAATATGTTGAGTATAATCACAATTTTGACTTTAATTTGATTGACGAAATAATTTACCATTTATTAATTAATTAATTCTCACCAATGTTGTGACTTGCCTTTTACATGTGATTGAGCTTTAGTGTAAATAACCCTTAATTAATTTGTAGTGAGGCAATAATAAAAGAAATATTCCTAAGACTAGATGCACTTTGGATACTCTATTTTATTTTATACTCCTTCTCATATTTTAGTTTGTTGTATTTGTACTACATGTATAAGATTTTTTATCAATTAGTTTTATTAGAAATTATTTAATATATATGTCATATATTTATAAAATAAAATAAAAAATTTAAACTTGGCAAGACGTCGAGTCAAATGTACATTGAAGGTTTGATGTTGAATTGCTGTTTATATGCTTGATATTTGGAATCGTTGTTTATTTTGGAGTTGCAAGTGATTCTTTAATTTCTGTTGTGACTTGCGACATTATATTATCTGACGTTGTTTGCTGTTTATTTTAGTAAGTTTGTGGCGGGAGGAGACAAAATAATGGCGAGCAAACGCGTTCCTTGTTTGGACGCCGCCGACAAGGCTTGAGAGACATATATGTAATTAGCCACAGCAATAATGAGGACTTATTGGTCAATTTAAGTCTCATCCCATGCCAAGAGAAAGTGACAATTTTGCATTCCTTGCGAAGGGTTGGACGTTTGATTCTCACAATTAGAGTGAAATAGAAGTGCTAGTGGAGTGTTTGATATGTACCATTAGCTTTGCAGGCCGACTCGCATTTTGTGGCCAGCCCGTAACTATGCAGTTGCTGAGTTCTATTACGCTGAAATGACATACAAACCCCTAGTTTGTACTGTCTTTAGCTTGTTTCTCCCTCCACATGCCCCAAGTCTTTACTGCAACACATTTAGATTTTGTTTTTCAAACTGGAACTGCTTTCCATCTCATCCGTACGGTTTAGTAGTGAAGGATGAAATTGCCGCAATAGCTTCCCCTGACATCTGCACCTCCCCTTGCATAATCCCCCAGCTAATTCTATTTTCAATTGAGGCATCTTCGAGTTTCTCCTTGCAATGATTAGTGTTGGGGAGTTCCGTTCATAGTAAGATGACCGGATTATGGCCTTGCAAATTTAAACTGACGTACCTTGCGTCCAATCCTTAGCGCCTTGTCTTACTGCTGAAGGGAAAATAATAAAAGCAAAAGCAAAGTTGAAAATGGAAGAAGAGCTCTGTAATTACACTTCATCACATGCCATTTGGTAGAAACCCACCGAGAACTCCGCTTTCAACACATTTCCTCCTTGCTTCTGGGTAGTGTGAGGAAGGGCTTTGTGCAGCATTCCAAGGTTGGGAAGAGTGATAATGCTTTTTTGTTTTTAAACAACTTTTACTAAAGGGCAAAATAGTAAAAAGAAAATTAATAGCATGTACCGAACATATGATTGTGGGTTATATGACATTCATCTGGTAACTTATATATATATATCAAACATGATATTAAATTATATAATCTCTCTTTATCTTCACTATTATAACAATCCCTCTATTCTCTAAATTTCATGTCAAACGAGCCCTTAATCACAAGCAATGGCGGGTCAACCATATCGGTAGAACGGAAATATGCATCGAATTTAAGAGGAGTTGGGCCTTTGGGTTTGTTAGTTTTCTTAAATTTAAGTAAATGAAAGAGTTGTCAGTTGAGCATCTTGAAATATGATTGTATTATTGATCATGATAATTATCAAACTTGTCCTCAATTAAATAAAAAATAAAATTGAATGAAAACTTATTTATGATATGAAAATTGAACTTTCGAGTGTAAGGCATTAGTTACAATTAATATGTCACTAAATTTTAAAAGTTTGTATCTATAATTAATGCTAAAAATTCATAATTTTAACCATGATATTTAACATGACAAAATTTAAAACAGATGCTCTCATAATTAATCTTCATTATGATTAATTTGTAAATGATGATTATTCTTTATATATATGTTAATTTACCTATAAATAATGTGTGTGTATATATATATTATTGCACTTTCAACGAACAAAGCTACATATTGTAAATTAATAATTTTATTTCTTGTTTGTTAGAAAAATATATTTACTATAAAATTTTGTAATTATAATTTATAGCTTTAATTATGAAATTAATTTTTTAATAATTTTTCACGCTGAGTACCTTTCATTAGTTTACAAAATCTTCTCTGTTTAGGATTGGTTATGATGTGAACTTCATTGTAGATTATTACTTCTGTAATGCCTACAGCTCGTTTGTTTTCATTCTCAAACTTCATTTTTATTTTTTTTTATTATTTAAAAATTGAAATATATCAATTTTTATATATTTTCAAACAATATATTTTTATTTTTATTCTCTGAATATATTTTTTAATAATCTATATATATTCTCCCAATAATCTACATATATTCTCTTTCTATTATCATTATTTCTATCTCTTTCTACTTAAAATTTACTAAATCTAACATTATTACTTTTTTATCAATATATCTAAATATAAATTTATTTTCAACTCAATTTTACTAATTATTTTTTTAAATTTTAAAAACAACAAAAATTAAAAAATTAAAAAAAAATAAAACCAAACGTGGCCGTTGGAGACAATTCTTATTACTTGTCATATCCAAATAAAATAATGTTCGAAAATAGGAATGACCAATGGGCTACAAGCTTTGAAATTCTTTTTTACCCTTATGAGCAGGGATTTAAATGAGTTGAGTCGAGTTCGAATTTAATAGGTTTAAACTCGATTTATCTATTAATTTGCGAGTTTAAGGTCGAGCTCGAGTTTGGTTAAACTTAAACAATCAAACTCAAACTTAACTCATTAAAATAGACGAAATTTTTTTTATAATAATAAATTTTTTAAATAATTTTATTATATATTTTTCTAAAAATAAAAAATTAAATTATTATTATTATTATTATTATTATTATCTTTATAGATTCTTTTATAAGCTAACAAGTTTTTTAAATCGAATATTATTAAATTCGACTCGATTAATTTGATTAATGAGTTCAAACTGAATCCAGTTCTTGCTCAAAAAATATAAAGTCGAATACAAATTTTTATTAAATCAAATATGAATTGTTTATAAATTATCTTATCTCATTTATATAGCTACTTATGAGTAGTGCAAGATGTGGGGATAAACTTCTACCTTTTGCATAAATCTTAATGTTTCTGAATTATGAATATTGAGAGAATACACTTCATCGAAATTTCACAATCCTCACGCACTGCTGACAAGATAAAGCTGCTGAAATTTGGACAGTAATCTAATCATTGTCAAACTCGTTGCATTCGAGCTATTAGTTTTGACGTGCAAAACTGGTAATTTCGCAAGCTAATGTGCTTTATTTGAACCCGACTCAAATTGTTCTCAATTATTGAATTGAGCTCCACGTGGATGAACTTAATATTGTCATTTCACCCAATAAAATGTTGCTATGTTCCAATGATTATAAGAAGGTATTTTGAGTGAGATTGTAACTTTTCTAAAATATTTGAGGATTTATAAAATGTTAAAAATTATTTAGTAAATTTTTTTAAGAAATGAACTCATAAGCTCATAAAGTAAAATGTTAGAAACTTATAAATGCTTTTTTAAAAAAATAAGAGGTCCTAATTTATTTTTAAGATTTTAGCAAGCTCTTTTAATTTTAATCTTATTAATTATAAAATTATCATTATTAATATTTTATAAACTCCATAATCCTATTTTATCTAAAAAAATCTAATGTTTTATAAATTTTAAAAATATTTTATAAGATATAAAAAATTTTAAACAAACTTATCGAAACAACTTCTAAATAGTCTCAAGCCGCCACATTTACCTAATATTCAACCTCCTTATCCTCTACTAAATTCTTTATATTTCCAGCCTATCTCCACTTGTACACTTTCTACCTACGTTTCTTATTTCACAATTTGACTTAAATATTGAAGAATTTTTATTGAAATCTTTCTCAGTAATTATAATGTCCATGTTGTGATTTTAGGGATTGTTTATTTTGAGGGATGAGGCAGGATGAAGGCCCATATTTTGTCTCATCGCATGTTTATTTTGATTGACTAAAACTCGGAATGAGGCTGTCGGCCGGCCATTGTAGACACAAAAGCTGGGATTTGGCATATCTCATTTTAGATGTGATTGTTTAATCACACCTTTGGCGCCGTAAGTTCAA
Organism: Jacaranda copaia; assembly: GCA_014898725.1. Lineage (NCBI taxonomy): Eukaryota > Viridiplantae > Streptophyta > Magnoliopsida > Lamiales > Bignoniaceae > Jacaranda > Jacaranda copaia. Next base: position 187,146 of record JACGDI010005846.1, read on the forward strand.
CTAATTTCTGGTTGTTGGTTGTGGTGCCAATCAAAAAATTTTTAAAAAATTAAAAATATATGTATATTAAAATAATTAAAAAAAGATCGATATATATAATTTGTGTATAATTTAATCTTTTCCAATTTAAAATAATTTAACTAAGTTTTATAAGATATATTTATGTAAACATTTTAAATATAACAATTCATTTTTATTATTCATATCATTTCACAAAATAAATATTTAATTAAAAATATAAAAGTATTCCAATCTCATTTTTTATTTCTCATTTTATCATATCACCCAACATTTGATATTTAAAAGTACGTTAACCTTAGGTTAGATTATAGCAGATATTGTTGATCCGAACGTCCAACCTGGAACCAGCAAACACAACCCGGCGAAGGATTATTCGGAATTCAACCCAACTCAACGCAACGTAAATTAATATTATTTTTATTATTTTGAATGAATTAAATTTAAGGTGGGATGAGTACATCCTAGAGGCACTTTGAGGTGAGAGAACTCCACAGGAGATGATAAGTTGTGGCCTATGGACGCGTGGTACTGTGCGCATCACTTCGACAAGACAATGCACAGAATTGACAAAACTATTCCCCGTACAAAAACCAGTCTTTCATCGTTCGTCTGTACACCACAAAGAAGAACCCCATTACACGCTCTGCTGCCTACTTAATTCTACATAATAGCAATAATAATAAAAATAACAGCATATTAATTACAAAAATATTAATATATTCAATAATATTTTCACATAATCCCAGCCCCAAGTGCCCAAACATCCTCTCTCGTGTCCCTTTCATTTGCTCTTCCAAATGTGGACATCTTCTTCGTCTTCTTCTTCACTGTCATGTTCCACTTCTTCTTCTTCTACCTCTCCTTACAGCAGCAGCAATAATCCACGGCTTCTTCCCAAGACAATGGAAGAAGTTTGGAAAGACATAACCCTTGCCCCAGATCTCCCCCACCACCCTTCCACCCGTGGAATCATCCTCCAGGACTTCTTCTCCAAAGATCCGTCGCCCACCGCAGTCCCCTCTTCCGGGTTTTCCTCCTCTCCACCGCCGCCGCCGCCGCCGCCCCCCACAATGCTCACCTTGAGCTCCGCTCCTGATCACTTGAGTTCGCTGCTTCTGCAGCCCCATCATCACCCTATTTCACATGTCTCCTCGCTCAACGCCGTCGGCTACGGCCCTCAGCAGGAAAATGCCGGTGCCGGAAAGAAGAGGTTCCCGGATTTTGACAGAAGCTCCGGCGACCGACGCCACAAGCGCATGATCAAGAACCGTGAGTCTGCTGCTCGGTCCAGGGCTAGAAAGCAGGAAAGCATTTTTCGCTCACGTCTTTAACTTCTTTTCAACTTTTCTACTCTTAATTTTAGCTTGATAAACTGAAAATAAGCTTTGTGTTCTAAGAAATTTGGTAGCTGAACTTGAGCATAATCCTTTGCTTATTCAACTGCTTCTTTGGCTGAAAATTTCTGCCATGGCTAGAGGAAACTCTATAGACCAAACCCGTTCGCAGAACTCTGCAGAAATATGCCTCTGAAGTTATTTATATTCTCTGAGTGAATGCTAAATTTGTTGGATTTATTCTCTTGTATTCTGCTGAAAGTACTGTAGTTTCATCACTTCATTTTTCTCTTTTATTTTTCAGGCTTATACGAATGAGTTGGAGCTGGAAGTGGCCCATTTGCTGGAGGAAAATGCCAGGCTCAAGGAACAACAACAGGAGGTAGGTACATAGATATACACACTCACACTCACACACATACATGTTTACTCTTTTTTCAACCTCTTACACGTAGAAATTAGTACTTTCCGTTTTCTTATCAAAATCAGGCAAGTATGTATGTGCATGTAAGACGATGAAAAGAAGGGGATTTAGAAGAGCCCATCATTTATGTTTATGGATTTATGCTCTGTATGGTGTAGACTTTTGTTGGAGAAATCTATGGTTTTTTTTTATATATTATATATAGGTCATGTTTTGTTGTCTTTTTGATGAAGAATTGACTCCTATGTTGCCATATATATGCTCCAATAAGCTCTCCTTGTTTGTTTCTATAGAGGGAAAGACACTGATTTAGTGATAAATTTGCCAGTTATATAGAGCTGCAGCTGCTCAACAACATCAGAAAAAGAGGACTCTCCATCGAACCTCAACAGCTCCATTTTGACATTTGAGGAATGAAGTAATGCTCTATGTTTTGATGGGAGTGGTGTGGTTGAATATGTGGACTAATATTAGTTATTTTAGGAAGGAAATGAAAAAGGGTTATATTTTAGCGTCCTTTTGTAGTCCAAGGAAGCAGCAGGAATTTTTCTGGTTTTGGGGGCCCTTTTTTGATATTATTTTTATTTTCCCTTTGGGTTGGTTGCTTTTTTGATTTCCTGTTTTTACTTTCTTTTGCTGCTTTTTTTGGGTGGTGGGGTGGGTTGGTTGGTGCGTGGGAGCAGCTGAGGGAGGTATAGGGAGTAGGATTAGAGATTGGGATTTGTACAAGGTTGGGGTACAAGTTTGTAGAGACTGGATGCTGCACGTTTGGATTCTTCCTCATTGCCAATCCTCTTCTCTTCTGCATCATAATCATCTCTTTCCATCCATTTCATCCATTCTTTAACCTGATGATTGCTGCTCCCATTATGATGCTTGATTTGATATTTTATTGTCTTCCTTACTTAAACTCACTCCCCTAATCCCTCCCAACCAAAGCTAAGTTTTTCCCCCCCTTAAATTTATTAATTATTGTAGCACACTGAATTGATGAGGCCAATTTTGTGGAATTAATTCTACGAAAAATGTGTGCTCTTATTTGTGAATTGTATAGGAGAGGAGGATTGTGGAAAGAAAAGATCAAGAAGACTAAAAGCTGGTTTGGCTTTATTTCTAGAGTAATTTTCAATTCAAAAGTTGAAAAGGTAAGACACTGAGAGGAAAAGATAAATAAGTAACAAAAGAGGAAGTGACAATGCAAAAATTGTTATTAATTATGTATATTAAGTCACAAAAGATGTAGTTTTGTTATTTTAATGATTTTTATAAATTAAATAATGATAAAAATAATATTTAAATTGTTATTATAAATAATTAGTGATATATTTGTGGTGAAAGTAAAAAAATTTATTATAAATTATAATGATAATTTTTATTGTCATTAAATTATTATTATATAGGTGTCGTTAATTATTAAGAGTGATAATTTAAAATATTAATTTTTGTTACTGTTGAGTTATATTGTGACAAGATAAAAATTATTAGTGGTGGCAAGATAAAAATTATTGTTACTTAATACATATTATTAGTAATATTTTTAACTTTATTATATATTATTTTGTCATTAATTCTATATTTTTTGTAGTGAGATATGAATTAAAAATGAAAATGAAAATGAATTTGGATAAAATATTAGAAACTAATGAGTAGAATGTGTACATGATTGAAAAATAGCTTAATTGATATTTTTTTATGTTTAGAAAGATTTATTTTTTTAATTTTAAAATGATAGTGAATATTATAAGTCAAATTAAATTTTAAATTTGATTAATGTAGTAGTAAGGTGATAGAATATACTTAGAAAGAATGGGAGAATTAAAAAAAAGAATATTTTAAGTGAAAAATGAATAAAAATTAATGATTTTTAATCTTTAAATAATAATAAAAACTGAAAATGGTTTTGGAAATGAAGGCAGGCACCACATTTTTTTCTTCATTTTCAAAGTCCTGCTAAACATACCTTATAACTCTATTATTACATTAATTAAATTTAATATAAAGTACTCATTATCATTTTAAATTAATAAAATATATATTTTTCAAAAAATATTTTTTTTTAAACATAAAAAAATATAAATCAACAAACTTTTCAATTCTATATTAATTCCCATCATTATTCTCCAAAAGATATTCAAACACAATTTTATTTTATTTTCAAACTATAACTAATTTTTTAACTTCTAAAAATGCATGAAAACTGAAAAATAGCTGTGAAAATAAAATCACACGTGCTAGAATATTTTGAATAAAAATGAATAAAAAGTGGTGGTTTTGAATTTTTATTCTTTCATGGAAATGAAAAGGAAAGTTGGAAATAAAACAAATGGGCCCTAAGGGTTCAATATGAATATGTTTTTACTTTTACTTTTGTCTTCAATATTTTAAAAGTTAAAAAATCAATTATAATATGCAAATGAAAATGAAATTCTATTTGAATAGTTTCTTTGAAAATAAAGATTAGGTTAGTTATAGGATTAAAATTTTAGACGGTTTATATTTTTTATACTGAAAAAGAAGATTTCTTTAAAAACATATGTATATTTTAATTTTTTTAAAATAATATGAGTATTTAAACTTGATTAATATGATAACAGGATGATAAATAAATTCAAGAAAATTAAAATGAGAGGAGTATTTTCAATGAAAATGTGTACGAATTGATAATTTTTAGTTTTCACATAGTGAAAAAATAAAAAAAATTGAAAATAAAAATAGACACCCTCTAACTAAAATTTCATATGGGATCTTAATAACTAATAAAATATTTAAGGGTGTAATTGATATATAATAATTTAGTGTAGCAGCGTAAAAATTATTATAGTTTGAGCATAAGTGTTTCTTTTTCTTCTTTTTATGTAGCATGGATATCTTAAATTTAGATCATATTCTAAAAATATAACTTTTTTTTTAATGTACTTTTTAGATTAATTCTAAACATACCTAGAAAAATGAAAATAGTGAACTTTCTGACCCTATTGATTTGGGGAGATTTTTAATTGAGGAAGAGGTAGTTAATTAATTAATTAATTAATGATCTGTGTGGTTGGACATCAAGTCGACGAAAAAAAGCTATGTCACCTTTTGGTTGCACTTGGTCCACTCAGTCCAACTTTATGTAATGCCTTTATCTTCTGTGAATCTTTTCTTTTTTAGTTCAACTTGAGGGGACACCACAGACTGCTTTCTCATACTATTTAATGGCTCTTTTCTGTTGTCCCCACCAAAATATGTGTGGACCGTCATCCACAGAATAATAAATATTGTAATATTTTATTTTTCTCCCTACATTTTGGAAACTTACCACAAAACTGGCCCTCACAAGGGCACACAAGAAAAAACCCTCCACCAATTCCAGTACTTCCCAATGGACAATGGTGTTTTCAGTTGCCCACTCGCCTTTAATTAATACCTTACCTGGTTGCAACACGTGTCATTGACCGTGCGGCCGAGTTTTTCCCTTCTTTTGTCTATTTTATGATTTTACTACTATCTGACAAATTTGTTTTTAAAAAAAATACTAACTTGAGAGTTGAGAAAACTGCATCGAAGTAAACTTGCGACCTGCGAGAGGTAATGAGAGTGGTATTTGTTGATCATTGAACGTTAAGATTCACGTCAGTAACATGGAGTAGTGAAAAAAATAAAAATAAAAATAAAAAGACTAATGTTCCACATGGCTGGATCGATGCATATTGAAGCGCAAGAATTTACTAATATTGATTGTGTTGTTTATTTGCGAAACAAAATGGAAAATTCCGGCGGATAAAATCTGTCCAAATTTTCCGAGGAAATAGTGATGGGTTAGCGGAGGAGACAAATTCAACAGTCCCTCGGAAGACTTGGTGGGTTTCGGATTCGTCGGAGTTTTCTTGTTAATTGTATCGCCAATGGTGACATTTTTAGTGAAAAGATTTTCGATTAAGTATTCCACCAGAATTCACTAAAATATTTTTAATATAGATTTTAATTTTTAACGGAATTTATGTCGGTCTATTGTGTTGCAAAGCAAATGAAAAAAATGTGTCCGTTGTTCTTCTTTATGACGTATGTTCGATGAACAAGGCATCAGAATTTACTAAAATGTTTTTTAACATAAATTTTAATTTCATTAACGAAATTTTCCTCAGATGAACGTTAAATGAAAAACAGCCCACCTAATAACCTATCCTAATTTTCTTCTTCCTTGTACAATATTATATATATATATATATATATATATAAACCTATAGAATCTTTAAATAATTAATAAGTACATTCACCAAAAAAAAAAAAAAACATTAATAAGTACGAGAAGAAGCTGTCTTATTATTAGGCAGCCAATCAATTTCCAAGTAGAAACCTAAATACTCAGGATCATAAGGGGACAAAAAACAAAGGTTTGACTAAGTAGCCATCCAACGTAGAAATATTCCAATTGAGCTTGCCACGTTCTGACAGGAGAAATGCTCCCTTCTTCGCTCTAAGCAAACATGTTAGCCACGTATCTACTGTACTGAAACTTGATTCATACCTCAACATCTTCTTGTACTAATATATAGTTCCCTATATATATATATATATTGTTCTAATTCCAAATCAAGAAATTTATAAGGGCTATATATCTGTGCTGGCAAATTAATTAAATGGCCCGGAGAAAGAGAGACGTGAATCTTTGGTGGGCAATCATCCGGAGAAAACTAAGTTTCCGATCATCGAAGCAGTCTTCTGATCATCATGACAGCAATGCCGTCTTTGTTCTCCACTCCAACAATGGCATCAACTTCAGCCAAGAATTCAATACCAGTACTACTGGCAGCCAAGACAATAATGTGGGTTCGGAGTTGTTGTCGACGGAAGCCATTGCCGCCGTTACCATCCAAGCATACTTTAGGCGTCGTCTGGTACGTACGTATAACGTATATTTAAAAATGCGTGCGTGTTAATTTGTTTAATTTCTTTGTTGGTCATATATTCAATTTGGTGCTATATAGAATCGCGTCCAAGGTATTTTTCGAAAAATCAATGCATGGTAGGTTTCTTCTATAGGAACGTGCCCATAAAGAAATGGTGTTCGAGTTAAAAATTGAATGATTAGCTACCTTTTTTCATTGTGGATTTTGGTATGCATACTAAGTAAATCCTTAATGAAATTTAGTCAACTAAACTTTGGAGCTCATTTTATGTAAGTTCAATGGGTCATTCTACCTAATCGAGTTGGCAATTAATTTTATTGAATTTTTTGCTTATACACTCCTAATGCCTTAAATGATATATCAAAATTATTTATTATATACGTCATCATGTGTATGTATAGGCTCGACGGGCATACAGAGCACTAAGAAGCTTGGTAAAGCTACAGGCTGTTGTTCGTGGTGTGATTGTAAGAAGACAGGTGCGCATAGCTCTGCACTGTATGCATGCGCTCGCTCGCATTCAAGTTACCATTAAAGCCCGCCAACTGCTGCTCAACAACTGATTAATTATATATCAATCGCTAATGACACGTACAAGCTTCTTCAATCTTCTTTTTTCTCAAAATATAAGTAAAAGTTGTACCATGCATGCATATTAATATATGTTGCAACTTGGAATGATCTAAAATCACAATTATGAAATATTAGTAAAAAAATTTAATGCAATTGACAACAAGTTTAATGTGGTTTGGCAATATGCCTAATTCATCTTACAAAGAAAATGAATTTATTGATATCAAATCAAAGTGTAAGTACAAACTTGAATATCACAAATCTCACGAGAACACCCAACACTCTCTTTCTAAACTCCATTCTGAGACAAAAGATCTCTGAAGTAGTATAGAATCTATCTCTAGGGTTGCTCCTTGGTTTGTTCTCATCTCAAGTTGGAAGAAAATGGAGTTTAAATACCCAAAAAAGCGCAAACTGGCCCATGGGCCATGTGCCGCACCATGAGGCTGGCTTTTTGGCACCGAATGTTGCATCACATCCCCTTGTTGTTTTGCTCTGTTTTTCCATTTCTCACTATTTGTAGTCTAAATTATAAGATAAAATCAACAATTTTCCACCTTGACTTGAAATTTACCATCCTTCTTCTTTGTCCCTACCCCCAAACAGGCCTGTCATATGAGTTTGCAAACATTAACCAAATTCAAGCAATGCTTGAATTTGATTCATGGAACAGTTTTAGTTAACATGTCTGCCAAATTATCCTTGGTCCCAACCTTGTCAAGCAAAATAACACCTTAAAACACCGTATCCTAAACAAAGTGATACCTTATGTCAATGTACTTTGTTCTCTCATGAAAGGCTTGATTCTTTGAAAAGTGTATAGCACTCTGACTGTCACAAAATATTGAAGCAACCTCAAAGTCCATACACATATCCTCAATCAGCCCCTTTAGCCAAATGCTTTCCTTTACGCCTTCAGCCAAAGTCATGTACTCAACTTCTATTGTGGACAATGCAACTAATGATTGCAAGATCGCCTTCCAACTAACCGTACATCCTGAAAAACAAAACATATACCCTATCATGGACCTTCTGATATGCAAATCTCTTATGTAATCCGCATCCAAATAGCCAATAATTCTAGCTGTAGAATTTAATTGACTATTCCTCAAATATCTATCTGCAGAACCTCTTAAATACCACATAACACATTTCACAGCTTACTAATGAGTCTTTCCTAGCTTGCGCATGTATCTATTCATAACACTGACTACATGTGAAATGTCTATCCTAGTGCACACCATAGCGTACATCAAGCTACCTACTGCACTAGCATATGCATATTAGACATGTGCTCCACCTCCTCCTCAGTACTCGATGAATCATCTGATGAGAGCCTGAAATGAGCTACAAGCGGTGTACTTATTGGCTTGGACTTATCTATCCTAAAATGTTCTAGTACTTTCTCAATGTAATGTTGTTGAGATAAGTACAACAACCTAGTGTGTCTATCCTGAATGATCTCCATGCCCAATATCTTCTTTGCACTGCCCAAATCCTTTATCTCAAATTCTTCACTTAACTAAGCTTTTAAAATATTGATCTCATATATATTTCTAGAAGCTATCAACATATCATCAACACACAACAAAAAATATACTAAGAGGCTATTACTACATTTTTTGTAATATACACAATAGTCAAAATTGCTTCTAGTGTATCCTATCTTTGTAATAAATGCATCAAACCTTTTACACCACTATCTAGGAGATTGCTTCAAGCCATATAAAGATTTCTTCAAAAGACATGCTTGATTTTGTTTCCCAAAAATAACGAATTCTTCTGGTTGACTCATGTAGATTTGTTTCTCTAACTCACTATGCAGAAATGCTGTTTTCACATCTATTTGCTCAGGCTCCATATCAAACAGAGCAACCATGGCAACTAAAACACGAATAGAAGTATGCTTTACAACTGGGGAGAACACCTCATGGAAGTCAACTCCCTCTCTTTGAGTAAAACCCTTAGCAACCAAACGTGCCTTGTATCTAGCATTTTCAACCTCGGGAATCCCTTTCTTTTTCTTATAGATTCATTTGCAGCCTACAATCTTCTGTCCTTTAGGTACGTCAACCAGCTCTCAGGTGCTATTTTTGTGTAGAGACTCCATCTCTTCACTCATAGCTGCAACCCATTTATTAGAATTTGGCTTGAAAATTGCCTCTTTGTATGAGACTGGATCATCTCTTGCAAACTCCTCAGTTGAACTCAATGTATAAACTACCAATTCTGAATATGCAAACTACTATGGTGGTTTGATCTACCTCCTCTCTCTATCACGAGCCAAACGATAGTTTTATAGTGAATTATTTTTCTGCTATTGATTAGGTCATAATGTGCTCTCACCAACTTCATCTACTACCTTCTATTTCCCCTCTGAAACTTATGGAGTGTCAAGTTTAAACTCTACCTTCTTCTTAATGCCCTGTTTACTGCTTTCGGGTTGCTCCACATTTTTCATTATCGCAAACTTATCAAAAGTCACGTCCCTGCTGATAATCATCTTGGAGCCTCCCAAACACTCTCAGATTTGGGTAATCAGCAGAAAACCCAAACCAAACTTCCATTGGTATTTTGCAGTCCAAAGCAGTTGATGGTGACCTATTCACCAAGTAACAAGCATTATTGATTGCTTCTACCCAAAAATTCTTGCACAATCCGATGTTAATAAGCATGCATCTAGCTCTCTCCAAGATAGTCCTATTCATCCGTTCTGCAACTCTATTCTACTGTAGTGTGTGTACAACTATGCGATGCCTCACAATTTTTTCCTTATCATAGAATTCTTGAAATTCCTTGTTGCAGAACTCTAGTCTGTAGTCAGTCCTCAAGTGCTTGATTTTCTTTCCTATATGCTTCTCGATTAAAATTTTTCATTACTTGAAGTTGACAAATACCTCATCTGTATGCTTTAGCATGTACACCCATACTCTCCATGAAAAATCATCTATGAATGTCAGTATATACTTAACACCTCTCATTAAAGGAACCTAAGAAGGCCTCCAAAGATCTAAGTGAATGTAATCCAAGGTGCCCTTGGTCTTGTGAATCACATTGCCGAATTTTGCCTTATGTTGCTTACCAAGCACACACTGCTCACAGAAATCCAGCTCTCCAATCTTTTCTCCACCAAGCAAGCTACGTTTGTTCAATTCTGACATCCTCCTCTCACTCATATACCTAAGCCAAATATGCCACAGTCTCATAGTATCATTGATTGATGAAGAAACCATTGCACTATTAGAAACTATGCTGCCCTATAAGATGTAAAGGCCATTTCTTTTATCTCCCTACATGAAAAGTAGTACACCTTTAGAAACCCACAAAACTCCACCTTGAGCTCTGTACTTACAACCATTCTTGTTTCGTGTACTCAGCGAAATCAAATTTTTCTTCAGATCTGGAACATGATGCATATCTGTTAGGTTCCTTACTATTGCATCATGCATTCTGACACTCATTGAGCCAAGTTCTACAACCCTGCATGAAGTATTATTTTTCATAAGCACTCTACCATCATTGTATTTTTTATAAGTATTAAACCAATCTTCACGTGGGCACATGTGGTAGGAGTAGCCACTATCCAAAATCCACTTAGAGCTTAGTAAGCTTTTGGTAATGTTGAGAATAAGCCCACCATCAGACTCATCCTCAACAATTCCTATGACATCATCCTATTTCTGATTAGAAGTTTCACTTGCATCTTTCGCCTCTCCCCATTCCAAAACATTCCATTTTCAGTGCCCTTTTCTACTGCACCAAAACATTTATTGTTGTTTTTAGGCTTGGTTCAGGACTTTGATCAGCTTCTACTCTTTCCTCTTTCTCTCATTCTGCCCTTCACCACCAATCCTTCCCCACTTTCACCATCGTTACTGCCCATGACATATTTTCTCAACTCGTTAGAATTCAGTGAAGCTTTAACATCCTCAATTGAAATCATATCACGTCCATACAGCAATGTAGTGACCAAGTGCTCAAAAGATTTGGGTAGTGAACACAAGAGAATCAACGCTTGATTTTCATTTTCAATTTTAGCATCTATACTAGCAAGATCCAAAATTACTTCATTGAAATAATCAATATGTTAAGTAATAGATGTACCTTCCTTCATCATTAATATGCATAATCGTTGTTTTAGATACAACTGATTTGTAAAGGACTTCGTCACATATAAACTCTCCAATTTTGACCATAGTCCCGCTGGCATACTTTCTATGATGACCTCTTTCAGTACGTTATTTGTCAATGATAATACCAGAGTACCGTAAACCTTCGCCATAAACTCGTCCTTCTTCTTATCTGTCTACATTTCCATTAAGGAATCTTTGCCTTTTAACACTCTCTGTAAACCTTGTTGATACAGGACGGCATAGACCTTCATCTTCTACTGCCCAAAATCATTCTTCCCATGAACCTTCTCTACCTCGTAGTTCATAGCTAACTTCTGATCAATCTCGGCTCCGATACCAATTTGTTGTAACTTGGAACGATCTAGAATCACAAGTATGAAATAATAGTAAAAAAATTTAATGCAATTGAAAACAAGTTTAACGTGGTTCGGCAATGTACCTAATTCACCCAATAAAAAAAAGAAATTTATTGATCTCAAATCAAAGTACAAGTACAAACTTGAATCCACAAATCTCATGAGAACACCTAGCACCCTTTTTCTAAACTCCATTTTGAGAGAAAAGATCTTTGAAACATTATAGAATCTATCTATAGGGTTTCTCCTTGGTTCGTTCTCACCCTAAGTTGGAAGAAAATGGGATTTAAATATCCAAAAAATTGCAAACAGGCCCATGGGTCGTGTGCAACGTCGTGGCACAAACATTCTGCATTCCTGACGCCGCGGCACCAGACACTGCATCACATCCCCTTGTTGTTTTGCTCTGTTTCTTCCATTTTTCACCATTTATAGTCTAAATTTCAAGACAAAATCAATAATATATTTAATACTTACGTGTTTCTAATCTTGCCTATGTTCCATTTGATCTCAATTGCCGTGTTCCACAACAAACTATGAAATCATATATACTGCCTTGGTATGAGATGATCCCACTGTTGATGTAGCTTTATTCTCCACTAATTCTCACTATTTTGGTGTAATAGTAGGGAAATAGTTATTGTATTTTTCTATGAACATTGATTATATATAGTGATGCTGCAAAGAGCTTGATGGTCCGGAAGTCCGGTGGATTGAGATGAT
>JACGDI010005846.1:202126-215565 GCA_014898725.1 Jacaranda copaia
CGTAAAGGTTCAACTTGTCCCATCTGCAACCGGTGGTCGATCCAAGTTGACCAACTTAGATGTAGGTTCGTGAACGGCCTCCAGGTCGATACGGGTCAACCGCGCGGCTTACCATATAGGGTCGATACTAGTCGACCAGTCCAACTTCACCACTCGGCTATCGTCACTAGACTATGGAAGTTGCCCTCAAGTCGATACGGGTCGACTACGGGACTTCTTATATGAGGTCGATACGGGTCGACCAAAGTGACTTGCCTCAGGGCTTAGTGGGTTGAATCCTCTGATCTTGGGCCTGTTGGGCCTGCTGAATTATATCATTTAACATTGGATCTCGTGGACTGTATTACTTGTAAAAGGGGCCTGTTGGGCCTGTTGGGCTATCCCATATCATATAGGTTGATGGCATGGTTAGGATTACGAAAATACCACAACAATCGACTTCTAGCTTGTATGTTTATGTGGGTGTCAGGTTTATGTTGGTGTCAAGATTTCTTTTTTTTAGATGAATGATTAGATGATGATAGTTTTGAAGTGATATATATATATATATATATATTTATGCTTGTACAATATTTCATCTCTCTCAAATTAGTCCTTTATATATATATATATATATTTATGCTTGTACAATATTTCATCTCTCTCAAATTAGTCCTTTCATCCCAAAAACATTGCTCCATTTGCCACAGAGCTGTGTCTAACTATTTAATATTTAAACTAATTCTCATCTATTATTTAAGAAAAGACGTCTGCCTAAGCAGGCTGTTAGACATGCATGGACCATTGGGCTCTCACGACCATTTATTCATTTTATAGACAGTGTGCATGTATTGGTTATTAGTCACTGAAAGACTAGGATCACAGACATTAAGATAGAATGAATCAGATCAAGGTTGGTATATCTGTACAGTGATGCTGCAGCTGAATTCCGAGCGACAGTATTCCTATTTTGTTCATCAGATTGAGTAGTTTCATTACGTAGGCCAACAGCACCAGCAGCCGGCACACTGGCATAGTTTACAGGTTTAGGCTCCAAGGTTTCTGCATCATCTAGGTCATAACCTGCACCAGCCCAGAACTTTCACTCGGTACTTTACTAAGCCCAAATTATAAGCAAATACATATTGAACGACTTCCTCAAGCAAAACTTACAGTTGAACTTCTTCCAACCAAGGACAAGTCTTTCCCGATCAAACACGATGCGGTAGCCAGTCATAAAATTTTCTGCAGAAATATTATAGAAATGGCCATCTCAAAACAAATATAACAAATTTTCATTACCATAAAATGCATGACATCATAGTCTCTGTTCTTATGACATAATTATGCTTGTAGTTATCTCTGCAAAGCCCTAAACTCCAGACCAAACACACCTCAATTCCCCCATCCCCACCCAAACCCCCAAACAACCTAAATAGAGAATAGGAAACACAAGATTCCCAAGAATGATAAAGTTAGTGCATCTGCAACTTTATTGACATCAATGGACTCTCAAAGCTATATGACACTCTATATCCACCTGGAGAAGAATCGAATTATTTAATTCAATTGGCAGCGAAAGAAATGGATAGCTGATGCCTGATGTAACTTTTCTATTTTGCGCTCAATCTGTCACATCATGTCTTAACAAGAACGATACAATGTATGAAACAAGATCATAAATTTTGACTGCAAAAAGAGGAAGAACATCAAAGTGAAAGCAAAAAAATGAATCAAGATATATCGATCACAATCACGAAACTTACGTCCAATTATATTGAGTTCTTGACTCTTGACAACAGCCAGGCAATATACAAGTTCATGCTGCAATTTGTAGAACCGCATTTCAGTAACAGAGACAAAGTTTATACAGGAAAAATAAAAGGCATTTATTTAGATCACCGGAGTGGAGATGACAATTATTGGATCACAGACAACCAGCTGGCCTCCCCCATCCATAGTCAGGCTCATACCAGGAATCAAACTGCTTTTCATGTCAGGGCTATTCATCATCAAGAGACAGAAAAAACTAAGCATGGGTCAGGAATAAACTTGGGATCTAATTAAGCACAATTTACATCTGACCTCATAATATAACAGTACTCAAAAGGGATTCTCGGATCAGGTGGACGCCGTATATCCCGTACATGTGTATGGAACTGCAGAAAACTAAAAAGTTACTAGATTGAGCATGGTAAGATAGATATATAATCTGCCATCTGCGGGCTTACGCTGTCTGAGAGCATTGTGTAGGAAGGGTCAACAAGATATGTAAAGGAGGTGCCGGAATCAAAAAGTGCAGTGAACTCAGAGTCAAGGACAGTAGTCCCCACACGAACTTGAGTCACATTAACATTGTAGGCTGGGCTGCAGGGCAATAGCATTAGAGACAATAAATGATACAATAGTAGCTCTGTACCAAGGATACTATCTGGCAGAAAATACAATGTAAAATGAGAGGGAATTCCACACTTACTGCAATGAGTTCATATTGAATGGGGTCTCTTCCTGGTCAAAGCTACCTTTATCTCCAAAGTTAATTCTCCCTGTCCCATCTTGCCCAAAACACATGGAGAAAGAGTTTGCTACATAGCCTTCCCTGAACAAGATACTAGGAACTGATACTTTCTCAAAACCTAGTCCAAATAGACCATTTGGAGCTGCAATATCTAGGAAGGAACCAGTTTGGACCTGTCCACAGCTGCCCAACTCAAGTAAGAAAGTAATGAGGAATTGTACTGTTTGTGAATTTAAATACCCGAATTTTGCAAATGCGTTAAAGCACAATCAATAGTTGAATTGATATAACTAGAGTCGGAAGTAAGTTTTTAACTTGCACGACATTAGGCAAGTAGTAAGGCTCTACTAAATAAGGAACTTTCAAAGCCATGTGTTACACACCTAGAACTTCTACAGCTGACCTATATGTAAAATATGCCTAAAACAAATTCCACATTATTAAGTGTAGGATATCCTTTATCTAACAGGGAATTCTCAAAGCCAGTACATCAGTAACATAAGCAGAGATCCTATGAACTCACCCGAATGTAACATATGCCTTTACTAATTCCCGATCATTATCTAAAGTCAGCAAATGTAGAATATCCTCCAATAGGATTCCAGAAGTTGAAGTTTCAGATGAGACATATGAAACATAGTAAGGACAACGATTAGATGTACCATCGCAGCTATTGCGATAGGTGCATAGGTCATTGCTGCAACTGACATTTTTGCTTGTAGACGACACCTGTGGATCATATATGCTGAGCTCAAAATCCTGCCATGATGAAGAAAACTAGTCAAAAATCATCACTGGATGCGATGACAAACAAGGCTAACCTAGATATACTAAGAGATAAGCACTACTTAACGCCCTGTAAAAGAAATAGAATCCAAGAAATCAAAGGAACATCACACACAACTGAAAAACAAGAGTTGGGGAACATACAGAAGTATAAGGTGAAACATCAGTAGATGCACATTTCATACAATGACAGGGAACCCAAAACAAATCACTCCCTGTATCAAGAGCCACCAGAAACTTCATCCCTGGAGTGCCCAACGTCACTGTTGTGTAGTGCAAACTACAACAATCTCCACATACAAATTAATTATTTAATCACAGGCACTTCAAAATAGTAAACCAAAATAAATAAATAAATACTTCCGAAACTAAATCAAGAAACAAACTACATTACTAAGTCTACATCCGTATATATGAGCTCATGGAATCGGATTTTGAAAAATTAATAGATATTCAAATATGAAGCCTCCTTGTAATTCCAATTCCAGAGCTTCAATCCCTTGTTATCAAATACTATGAAACAGATAATCATTGATAGTTGAATAACCGCAGCAGGCAGTATTTTCATTAAGCAATTTTCTTACAATCCCAAGGAGCTGATCCGAAAAGTAGCGTTGCCATCTGAAAAAGTGAGAGCACCATCAGAACCCGACAATGCACGCCCGCGAATCGCACGATCATGGCTTGCCAACAGCGCGTAGTACTCAACACTGCCCTTTTCCGGCCAACTGTGAACCGGAAAACCGGTACCGCTCTGGCGGGACCACTCCTTGACCGGATCGGAGAACCGGTGGTGCATTTTCAGAGTGAAAACCCGAGCGCCGGAGAATGGGAACAGCCATAATAGACAGATAGATAGCGAGAAAATGAGTTGGGAACGCATTTTTTGAGAAGAAAATCAGGTGCAGAGTGCAGGGAAGGGAAGCACTGAGTACTGAGTGTCAGAAAGACAGTTGGAAGTCGGAAGATACTCCTTTCACCTGCATCTAGCTAGGAATTACATATATGATATATCTCTATATCTGTACATGGATGGATGTATCTACATTATTATACATACATGAAAAATATATGAAATTGATTTTACGTGAAAAAATACTCATCTTCGTGAAATTGACAGTCAATGGGATCCTATCGCCGACGTGGATAGTTTGAACATAAAAAATTAGAAATATTATCATCTACATAAATTAAAAATTGCTAAATTAGGAATTATTTTGATGTCAGCACAAACAAATACATTATTTACTATTTCTTTTTATCAGCACATTATTTACTATTATTTTTAAGGTTAATTAGAATTAAATTTCTTCGCCTACTTTCATTTTATACTTTGTTCCTCACTTAATTTTTTAAACACGAAACTTCCTATTTTCTTCAAAATTTTAAAAATCACTCCCCAAATCTTTAAAAAAAAACTTAAATACCCTTATATCTAAACAAAATAACAAAAAAAACAACAAATAGCAGTTTTTTTTCTCTTCACTCTATCAAATGACAACTTTCTTCAGAAGGGCGATTTTTTTTTGTTTATTTGGAAACTGTCTTCTCCTTTGTAGAGCAAAAGATGCAAAAATGGCCTCTTGTCTGCCAACAAAAAGGCACGAAAGGACGAGAGAACCCAAAAAAAAAAAAAAACGAAATCGATGCAAGAAGGGGAAAAATAACTACTTCTCTACAATTATGTGAAAATAGAACAACCAAAAGCACCAATGAGCGAAGAACAGAAGGAAGAGAATATGGTTCAAAAAGGTATGTTTTCTGCTACTAATTTCATGCACTTTGCTTTCTTTCAAATGTGCATATTTTTCAGTTTTATAAGTTTTGCAGGTAGATTTTCTCATATTTTGTTTGTTTGAACTCTTTTTTAGTTGCTAAAAATTTAAACCCATTTGTTATATATATGATTGTTATTGTAATATTTGAAAATCTTTGATTTGTAATTAAGAGATTTGAAAGTTATACTTCACTTTTTTGGGATTTATACGTCTTATACATGGAATTACACCATGAAATTATCTGAAATGATAGTATATAACCTGTTTGTGTGAAGTATATTTTAGAAGTAACTGTAGTGCAATACATTCAAATTTTTAGTACACATTATTTGAAAATGTAGTATATAATTTGTGTATCTGAAGTACATTTTAGACGCAACTATAGTACAAAACATTCAAGTTTGGAATACACATTACTTGAAAGTATAATATATAATCTGTATATCTGAAATACATTTTAGAAGCAATTAAGTATAAAATATTCAAACTTGCAGTACACATTATCTAAAATTCTAGTACATAATCTGTGTATTTGAAATACATTTTAAAAACAACTATAGTACAAAATATTCAAGATTTAAGTACACATTATCTCCAAATGATAGTATATAATATGTGTGTCTAAATTATATTTTAGAAGCAATCGTAATACCAAATATTCAAACTTTCAGTAGACATTACTATAAGTGGTAGTCTATAATATGTTTATCTAAAGTATATTTTATAAGCAATAGTAGTACAAAATATTCAATCTTTCAATTCATATTACTATAAGTAGTATATAATTTGTTTATCTAAAGCACATTTTACAAGCAATTGTCGTACAAAATATTTAACTTTTCAGTACACATTACTATAAAATGGTAGAATATACTAATTTTTCTATATTTGATTGCAACAATGGCAAGACATAATGAGATTTGCTCTCGTTGCTCCCCCCAATATTTTCAGGCTACATTGGAGAATGTGAAATTTAAGATAGGGTCAAAATATTTTGATGCATTGAATATATGGAAAATCAAGTATATAAATAGAACAAATGAAGTACAGATGTTGTTATTTTGAAGTACACTTTGTGCAAATGAAAACTTAGTTCTATTAAAGTTGTAGTGAGGTTAAGTATAATATGCTAGAAATCAAGTACATAAATATAACAAATCAAGTATAGATGTGGCTAATTTTTAATACACTTTGTATATTAGTTAGTTAGTCTATAATAGTTACAATGGGGTTCAGTACAATATACAAAAAATTAAATACAAATACTGAACAAACGAAGTATATATTGGATTAGAAAAAAATATTTTTGTCATCCTATAAAATTTTTTGACTTTTAATTTTGTCCTATATATTATGTAATTTCAAATTTAGTCCTATAAGTTAAATTTTTTTTGTACATTTAGTCCGAACGTCGCCAGAATTTTATAAAATGGCCAGAAATGTTGATGTGGCATGCCGAAAGGTGTTGAAATTGGGGATTTGGATGAGTTGGCACCTACTTGGGTTTTTCTTGCCATGTTGGCAAAAAAATAGTTGACATGTTTAAAATTAGTTGGCTTACTTTATTTTTTTTATTGCTTAGTTGGCAATATGATATATATATATATTTCCTTTAAATAACTTCATATATAATAAAGAAAAAGAAATAACTAAACTAAAACTTAAAAAAAGAAAAAAGAAAAGAGAAGAAAAAAATTTGAAAGTCGGAAAATCTTATAGGACGAAAAAAAATATTTTTTTCCTATTGGATTATTTTGAAGTACACATTGTGCAATTAAAGAATTAGTTCCATTAAAATTGTAGTGAAACAAAGTATAATATCCGAGAAATCAAGTACATGAATCTAACAAATAAAATATATATATATAGGGTAGTTTTGAAGTACACTTTATAAAATTGAAGAACTAATATATAAAAGTTGTAGTGAAGTTAAATACAATTATGCTGAAAATCAAGTACAATAATCGAACAAACAAAGTATAGATAGGGTTATTTTGAAGTACATTTTGTGTAACTGAATAATTATTTTCATTAGAATTGTAGTGAGGTGAAGCACAATACATCATAAATTAAATACAAAAATCAAACAGATGAAGTATATATAGAGTTATTTTGAAATATACTTTGTACAGTTGAAGAATTAGTTCTATTTAAAGTTTTAATGAGGTTAAGTACAATATTTTTTAGGTTATTACATCAATTGCTCTAAATATTTGTATGTATGATAAGATGGATATGATCATCATATGCTTATTGTATTTACAACTTTGAATCCATAAGAATACTTTATATTATTTTGAATGATCACTTAATTTGTTGAATGTTAATAGTCATCTCTTAACTATTTTAATACATTTGTATTTATATTTTACTAGTATTGCACGCATTTTTAGAATTTTGATTGTTTATTTTCAAGAAAAATATGAAACGAAACTCATGTTCCATTAAAGTAGTGAGGTGATGTACAATATGAGTGGAATCAAGTATATAAATTGAACAAACAAAGTATATATATAGTTATTTTAAAGTATATTTTGTGCAATTAAAGAACTAATATATAATAGTTGTAGTAAGGTTAAGTACAAATATGTGGAAATCAAATACAATGATTGAACAAATAAAGTATAGATAATGTTATTTTAAGGTACACTTTGTGCAATTAAAGAATTATTTTCATTAAAATTGTGATATGGTGAAGTACAATATATCGAAAATCAAGTACAAAGATTGAACAAATAAAATTTATATAGGGTTGTTTTGAAGTATATTTTGTACAATTAAATAATTAGTGCCATTAAAGTTGTAGCGAGATGAAGTATAATATGCGAAAAATCAAGTATATAAATTGAACTGCATCTATTTTGTACTACAATTATTTGTAAAATATACTTTACATAAATAAATTATATACTACTACTTATAGTAATGTCTATTGAAGATTGAATATTTTGTGCTACAGTTCCTTGTCAAATGTACTTTACATAAATAAATTATATACTATTACTTATAGTAATGTGTACTGAAAGATTGAATATTTTGTACTATAATTGTTTAAAAATGTACTTTACATATATACTACTACTTATATTAATGTGTACTGAAATGTTGAATGTTTTATACTATTATTATTTGTAAAATGTACTTTACATAAATAGATGCATTATATACTCCTACTTATACTAATGTGTATTAAAAGGTTGAACGTTATGTACTGCAATTGCTTATAAAATGTACTTGTAATAAACAGATTATATATTATAACTTATAGTAATGTGTACTGAAAAGTTGAATATTTTATACTACAATTACTTGTAAAATATACTTATTATAAACATATTATATACTCGCACTTATAGTTAGGTATACTGAAAGATTGAATGTTTTATACAATAATTTCTTGTAAAATGTACTTTACATAAACATATTGTATACTACCACTTGTAATAATGTGCATTTAAAGGTTGATTGTTTTGTACTACAATTGCTTGAAAAATGTATTTTAGATAAACAAATTATATACCATCATTTTTAGATAATGTGTACTGAAAGGTTGAATATTTTATACTAAAATTGCTTGAAAAATATACTTTAAATAAATAGATTATATACTATAATTTCTTGTAAAATGTATTGAAAGGTTGTATGCTTTGTACTACAATTGCTTGTAAAATATACTTTAAATCAACAAATTATATACTACCACTTTCAGAAAATATTTACTGAATGGTTGAATATTTTGTACTACAATTACTTGTAAAATATACTTTAGATAAATAGATTATATACTATAATTTCTTATAAAATTTACTAAAATGTTGAATATTTTGTATTATAATTTCTTGTAAAATGTATTTTACATAAATAAATTATGTACTACTACAATTCCAATACAAATAATACAGTCTAAAGTTCTTCAAAATACATTTCCTTCGTCATACCCACATCTCCAGCAAACACTCTTTTTGCTGATTAAAAAGAAAATACAAGATGGAGAGAATTACTTGGTAACAAACTGAGAAAATAAACTGAGAAGAATGAAAATAAATTGAGAAAATAACTTAAAAATGATGAAAATAAATTGAGAAGGCGAAAATGCGATGGTCGTGCCGATGGTGGTTGCACCGTTGGGTTCCTCATTCGCGCGCCGTCAAGCTCGGTTTGCTTTTTCAAATTTTTTTTTTCTATTTTCGGTAGTGAAATATAAAAGTAGGGTTAGTGTTTGGGAATGGAGGTAAAGGGTATTTGGTTTGTGTGGATAGAGAAGAAGTAAAAAAATATAAGTGAAAAATATTATACTTAAGGTTATTTTTGTCAAATCAAGTGAGTAGAGAGTGATCTTTAAAATATTAACAAAACTAAGGAGCTCATTATATAAAAATTCAAATAGGGATTGAATATGAATTTGAAAAGTGCTTTTGATACTTTATAATAAGTGCCCCTTCTTTTTAACCAGGTTTTTTTTCTGAAAAAAAGATTGCAAATTCACGTGAAGGCTGCATTTTGCATGTACAAGAAACTGAGATCACGTGGACTATATATATCTTTGATATCTATACTAAAATATTTGCAGGAAAAATAAAAATAATATGATTAGGTACATCCAAAATATTTTAATGATACTCTAATGATACTACATACATAATGATTATAATTAATAACTATCATAGAAATTAAAAAAATATTAATATTCACATTATTCACTAGTCATGTAGTATGAAAAATAAACATATCATGAATATAAATTATAAATACAAACAAAAATATGAATTTAATTTTTTATTATTTTAAATATTCTAAAATAGTTAAATAATTAATATGAAATTATTTTCAATTTTTACATTAGCTCTAATTTAGGATAATGCAAATTTGCACAAAAAAATGCACTTAGTGAGTGCATCTTTAATCATTATGGCCTTCACTTTATCAATTATTGTCGACGAGTGAAGTGAAAATTAATAAATTGAAGGAGCGTGCCTTCAATAATTATTTGCAATTTATGAAAGTTATTTGCAATTTATGAATTTATATTACTAATTACAATACAAATTACAATTTCATTTCTAATATGAGTTAAATATATTCAAGGTCATTTTTAATGCATTTTTATTACTACTAAACTAACATTTCTTTTGAAAGAATGTTTAAAATAATTTTTATTTAAAAAATAATAAGGTATTTAATAACTTTCTAATTAATTAATTAAATTATTTTTAACTAATTAATATATTAAATATTTTTAACTATTTAACTATATTTTCTTATTTTGAATTAATTATGTAGTGCCTGAATCAGGAGACACATGTTCCCATCCGAGGTGCTATTCAAATCAATACCACACGTTCTCTGAATTACAGAAAATACGTTTTTTAAAAACCAAATATTTAATTTCCACAACATTCATTAACAGTTTGACTTATTACCAAAGTATCATAAATCATACTTAATATTTCCAAAACCTAATTTTCCTTTGTTGAAAAATTACCAGGTTGGAAAAAAAAATAGTTACCGTTGAAAGTTGTACTTGGCGAGTGCAACTTTTAAATGTTTGAAAGTTGTACTTGATGAGTGTAATTTCTGAATGTGCCGTTGAAAGTTGCACTTAGTGAGTGCAACTTACTATAAATTTGTAAGCCTCCCAAATCATACGGTGTTTTTGTAAAAAAAAAAAATCACAATTTTTTTTGAAAAAAACCTTTAACCACCTTCAGCTAAGTCAAAGTACGAAAATGAAAAACGACGACTAGTGTTTTTAAATCTATTTTCACCCATTTTTACTATTTAAAAATAAATTATTAACAACTTATCATCATTTTTATCTATATTTCAATTCATTTTTATCTCAAAATATATTTTTCAATAGCCTACGTATCTTCTCTCAATAATATATACATCTTCTCTCTTTTTTTCATTATTATTGTCTCTCTCCACTCACAACCTATTAAACCCTATATAATCATTACTTTTCCAATATACTATTTAAATATAAATTTATTTTCAACTCATTTATTCTAATTAACTTTTTAAAATTTTAAAACATTGAAAATGAAAACACAACCAAACTGACTCTTGGGGACTGTTTGGTTTCATTTTCAAAGCCCGTTTTCACATTTTTTAATATTCTAAAAATAAAACACATTATTTATATATATTTTCACCCAACAGTATTATTATTATTATTATTATTATTATTATTATTATTATTATTATTATTATTATTATTATTATTATTATTATTATTTTTAAAACATATTTTTCAATAATCTATCTATTTTCTCCCAATAACCTATATATTTTTTTTTTTTATCTATTCAATTGTTTCTATGTCGCTCCACCTACAACCTAGTAAAACCAACATATTCATTACTTTTTCAACAATTTATCCATCCAAATACAAACTTATTTTCAACTCATTTACACTAAATACTTTCCAAAATTTTGAAAATGATGGAAATGAAAATAAAATGAAACGGGCTTTGTCGTTGGATGTGATATCATTCAAAGAATTAATTTTGTGGGAAAAAAAAAGTTAATCAGAGAATTAAGCATTTTAGATCTTTTATTTCATTATCTAATTCATTTTCTATTCCGATTGTTGTGCGTGTATATGTATATTAAGTATATTTAATTTTTAATCAATTATTTATATGAAAAATTATTTAATATATATCATATATTCATGAAATAAATTAAAAGATAAAATAGAAATTGAAATAAAATACCTAAACTAAGAATTCAGAAGTGGGATCAAAATATTTACTAGAATTTATTATTTTTTAATCACATAAATGTATATATTTATGTACATACGCCAAAGAGAAATATTAATTAGTGCATTATGTATGTATTTACATATGCATAAAAATGTAATATATATGAACATAGAAATAATGTGTTCATAAATAAATGTTATATGTGTATATATATGTGGGTATGAAAACTATTCTATATATTCGTACATTTAGCTAAACAAATCATGATAACTAGAATTCTTATATTTATATATGTATAAATATATATACATACATATGTCCATATTTTATATTTGCATTCTTGTACATGCATAAATTATATCAGGTTTATGTGCACGTTCAAAGTTTTAAAAATTCAATGCACTATTTCATACACATACGGGTGAAAAACGTCACATACACATTCGTAACCATATTATATATACAATATATAGGTACGTATGTGTGTCTATATATATATATATATGTACAAGCATGCACATCTTAATTCCTATATATGGAATTTATTTAGTGTTTCATAAGAATGATTAGGACAATCACGTTAATAATCAATTGAAATTTGAAAAATGAAATTGGGACTCCTAAAGAAACCCGCATGTGAGAACTACAGGCAACTCTTCTAAAGAACTAGTGGTCATGGTTCCTATACAACAATTAGAAATAAAAATAAATACATGCATAATGAATAACAAATAAGATGCCATTAAAATTTTTTTCTCAACTTTAAATATGTTTTAATGAATAAAAAAAAATATAAGACTTGGTCAACGTTTTTAATTATGATGAAATTCAATTTGATGCATTATCCAAGGAGATATTTTTACGAGTAATCAATTTGATATGTTGCTTTTGTCGGTAATCAAGATTATTCAAGAGATCTTGTTGGTAGTGGTGGATGGTGCTTCGACATGAGCCTAAGCAAAAGCGATAATTTAAAATATTATAAAAACATCGTTCACAATGGCCAACTTAATCCTCCTGCAGGAATTGAGAACTATATGCATTTATGAAACAAATTATTAAAGACTAGAGAAAGGAGAAGGCACTATTTGTCGTTCCTATACGCATTTATACATTTAGGAACAAATAATTTCACTATTACACATCTATATTACTGGAATCCATCCGCATTTCATAGCCACGTCTGCATTAAAGATTGAAAAATAAGGATGTGTGAAGTGGCTTGAATAGTTGTGGAATTTGATTGTATAATAAAATTAAATTATTTTATTAATTTATTTGTATATTTCGAAATAGTATATTACATGGGGTTTTGAACAACTATATTGACCTCAAGGTCAAAAAATTTGAGCAAATCATTTTGAACTCGCGAGGAATTTGTAAAATATGGATAAAATGTGGGGACGTGTCTATAATTTACAAAATCTATATGTAGAAAATTGATAAATACGATAATTCGGGAGTGGTAGGCATAATTTCACATTTTGATCGCAGGGAGAAAAGCTCGAAGCCTCCCAACAATTTCCGTGTCCTCCTTTGTTCAACAAATAAAACTTGCTCTGAGATTTTGGCCTTGAAACAAAGCAAAATTTTGCAGGGTTTCCAGCTCTCAGATCCCATAAAAGATGCAGCCACAAACTGATACCAGCGCTTCATCCTATTACCACC
>JACGDI010005846.1:215665-251530 GCA_014898725.1 Jacaranda copaia
GGAGGAGATAAAGGGCTCTTTGATGGTGGCGTTTACAAATATAATAATGGTCAACTGGAGTCTTCTTCTGGAGGGAGAGGAGGCCGATCGTCAGACTCTGGAAGTGGCGGTGGGGTGATGTTTGATGATTACGGGAGGCCAATTAATGTTCCTGGAGGAAAAGAGCAGAGTGGATTTGGAAATTCTTTGCCTAAGATTGTCAAGGCGGTTCCAAAGGCGGAGGATTCCGAGGATGTTAAAAGCGGTATTCAGAAGTTTCGTGTCAAGCTATTGTCTGAAGGGTTTGGTCAGACTGATATGGATGTTCTTTGTGAGGTTTGTGAGATGCTGTTTGTTGATTCTTTGGTGTTGCTTGATTTAGTACAACGGGATATTGAATTGGTTGTCTTTTATAGCTGTTCAATTCTGGATAGAAATTGTGTTTGTCCATTGTCAAGATTACTGATCGCAATGGATGAGTTTACAGTGGTGCATTGCTTAATTATTTCTGATAAATTTGCATTTTATTAGTGAGAAATGTGAGTGCCCCAATGGTGATTGGGTCTCCTGCAAATTGATATGTGTTCCAATGTTTATGATGTTTCTAAAATGAGCGTTTTGGTAATTCACTTACATGTTAGTTTTAAAATGATTTTAGATTGGCCTGGATGGGATACGCTTTTTGGATCCAGCAACTAGTCGGACATTAAAAATATATCCACTTGAGACGGTGACCAGATGGGAGGTAAGTTTGTGAACAGATGCATATGAGAGTTCCATGCATTTTTATAAATTTTTTTTCTGTTAGAGATTGTATTGGGGCTTACCCTTTTCTTTCCAGGTGTTAGATTCATATATCTTTGCATTTTGGGCCAAAACCAGTGTTGATCCGGAACCAAGGAGAATTAGGCTGAAATCAACTAGTTATACCACAAACAATATTCTGGACACTGTGACAGCGGCAAGCATACAGGTTGGTAGTTCTACAGTGTCTTTTCTTATTACAGCCTTCCTGCAACTGTTCAATGGCTTATTTATTTATTAGGCTTGCATACACATGCCTCAATTATTAATATCATATTATTAAGTCGTGAGGTGGATTGGTAATCTCCGTATCTTTGTTTCACATTATCCTTCAGTGTAGAATGAGACATAGTAGCTGGGAGGATTCTGATGTTGATACTGAAATATTAAGTTCTGGAGTAAAACTATTATGATCTGCTATCTATGTTAGAAGCTAACCTACCCGCCATATGTTTGTGATCGTGCTTTAATTCATTAGCAGAGGGCTAAAATTCCGTCCTAGCAACTAAGATCCGGAAAATCCATAATATACAATATATATAAGCGCTAAGGATACCCTAGGTTCCCTTTCTGATACAAATATTATGTTATTTAAAATTAGTAAACTTGATTAAACATCTCCATATTCTGAGAGGCCCTCAGGTCAGAGTCCTGTTCTTCCCTTTTGGATCTAATGTTTGAGATGGTGGAGCTGCTGAAACATCTGTACAATCATGCAGACGATTTTACTGGAGTCAATTAGTTATTTTTCCAATTTCTTATAATGTGTGCTAGCTATGCTACCTCGAAATGGTGCTGCTGCCAACGGATTTTGTCTGAAGGTTTTCATCTTCCCTGAAGTAATTAGTGATGTCTTTCAAATGCATCCAGTACATAGAAATTGATTAGATCAAATCATCAAGTTTCAGAACCATGTTTGTGGAACACCTGTATTCAATATTATTAAGTGAATATTTCAAGGAGCTTTTGTAAGTAAATTAAATAGTTTAATTTTTTTGGTTCCCTTTTGTTTTATCATTTCTTGGTCTTCCATCTTATGGGGCATCAGTAAATAGCTTTCAAGACCCGGCAATTAAGACAATCTTGATAGATTTAAATGGCCTTCCCCCTTTTGAACTCTAATTTGACTTTGCACATTAATCAAGATTTAAACAAGCATATTCAAATGCAATATCATTTAAAAACTTTTATATTTTTTGAAATTATTCTTCTTAGTAGAAGCTGTTACAACCACAATTGTTTTTCATAAGCTGTGAAACTCCGACCTACTTTTATAATAGGATATTGCAAATTTGAGTGCTTTCATATTTTGCTACAAGAAGAAATTTGTGTACTAGAAAATAGTAACCAAGAGGAAAAAATAGATGATAGAGGAGCAATTTTGTTGTCCACTTGTTAGTATGCATTTACTGGGTATTATTTTTCTCTTTGATAGTTGTCCACAATAAGGATACTGTTAAATTTCCAGACCAATTTCTCTATTGTATTCATGATGTTGAGCATAGAGAACTTCTATCTTGCCTACTAGGGGTGTAAATGAGCCAAGTCTAGCCCGAATTTAGAAGGTTTAAACTCAACTCGTTTATTAATTCGTGAACTCGAATTCGAGTTTGAGCTTGGTCGAGCTTAAGCAGCCAAGCTCAAGCTCGACTTGTTAGAATGAACGAAGGCTTGACAAGCCTTATCGAACTTGACTTGATAAGGCTCATCATAAAGAAGTAGAAAAACTCGATTTGTATAAATTTGAATGAGCTCGAGTTCGAGCTCATATAGATTTGGATTAACTCGAACTCATTTAGACTTGAAATAAAATCTACAATTATAAATTTTTTAAATAATTTTGTTAAATATTTTCCTAAAAATAAAAAATTGAATTATGATTATTAACTTACTTTTATAGATTCTATTATATGGGCCTATATTATAATTATATATGTGTTATATATAATAAAAAAGCTTGTTTAGGCTCGTGAGCTTTTCGAGCGGAATGTTATTGAGCTCGGCTTGGGCTTGAAAAAATCGAGCCAAATATAAGCTTTCATCGAGCCAAGCCTAAACCTTTCACGAATCATTTTATTTCATTTACACCCCTACTGCCTGCTAAGGAACTCATATGTAGATACTACATTAGAGGAGATCTTCGGGTTGTAATGCGATATTAGGATAATGTATTTATTAGTTGCTAATTTTTGCAAGAAATTGTTTTACTTAATTTGATGTTGTAACTGCATCTTTGTCTTCCGCGAGCAGTCCAAGGAGATGGGTCCAAGCAGTAACTCTTCTGATCCAGTGAAGGGAACAGAGCAATCAATAGAGAAGAAGAAAGGCTTTATCGATTGGAAGAACTTGATAAAGCCAGTCAATGAGGAGAAAGATCACTGGGTTAGATTAATTTTGATTGATTGAGTTGTCCTTAGATTTTTTCAAGTCAAAACTTTCTATTTTATATTTGCGACTAACTGTTTTACATCTCTTTTTAGGTTCCAGATGAAGCAGTAACCAAGTGCACAGCTTGTGGAACAGATTTTAGTGCTTTTAATCGAAAGGTTAGCATCTAGTTTAATGGTTGCAGTGCATAAATTGTTACCATCTGTTGGCAGAATGTGTATGATGTATGTGTATAATCTCAATAATCATTGGACCTAAAAAATATTATGGAAGATCATTAAAAATAAAATTGGTATGTCATGGAAAAGTTCAGGAAGTCAAAATACAGAAAAATGAAATATACCTAGGTTCCTAGTCTATGTTACTGGGTGGTTGTATTACATGGTACAACAAAAGTTTAGAAACCTATCACATGGCTTTTGTGCAGGCCCAAACAAATGAACCCTGGCCTAGTTCGATTCTAATACTAATTGAAAGTTCCTTAAATTTCTTATGAATTATGGCCATTGACATGACCCTAAGTACAGAAAACATTTACCAAAATTTTGCAAATCATAAATAATAATGATGATGATAAACCGTGGTTCTTGAGTCTTGTTATGAATAGTATGCTGCCGCCTCTCTAGCAGCAGCCATTCAGTTTTAGGCTTGCTTAAATGCTTTGTTTTGCTTTTACATCTTGGAGTTCTTGCTTCATTTCTGCTTGTTGCTTAATACTGGATCTTGCTTCCGTAAATTACCCTAAGCTTAATTTACTTTGAGATAATCTGATTTAATGTTGATTATGGTATCATAAATAACATGAATTACCTACATCTGAGCATCCTTTTGTGGATGCTTGTTTTGGCTTCAAGATATTACTTGAAGAGCTTCTGTGTTTAACTTTTGTTTATTTGTTTTCCTTTCTGCGCTGTGCTGCTGTCTGCATTCTTCCCTATTTGAAGAAAAGTGTAGCTTCAATTTCAATACCATTCTTCACTAAATATGATAAGATCCGAAGCTAATTTTTTAAGAAATCTACTATTTGCCCCAAATAAAATTGTTTTGGAAATTTCTCTAGGAGTTTTTAGTCTGGCTGAAAGCCATTCCTTCACATTTACTCTTTGTTGATTCTCTTTTCTGCATCCCAGCGCTTAATATTCTTTTATAATTGTGCATGTCATCAGCATCACTGCCGAAACTGTGGGGATATTTTCTGTGACAAGTGTACACAAGGGAGAATCGCCCTCACTGCAGATGAACATGCTCAACCAGTTCGAGTTTGTGACCGATGCATGGTATGCACTATTTTATGGTCCCCCCACCCCCACCTCATAGACAACAATCTGAAATTGGGGCTTTGTGCGTAACTAGAATGTAGATGTGTCTTTTGTTTAGGCAGTGAAATGCCATTGCTTGTGCAACTTCTTAGCTGCAATGAATGACTACATCATTGCAGTGGTAAAAGTAAAATCGAAATTTTTCTTAGTTGGGAATCTAAGAAACTAAAGTTAAATGAAACAATTACCTATCACTCACGACCGCAATAACTATATTGTGCAGTGGCCGGGCTAGAGTAGCAGTTTCAGTAGCTTATTTGGGGTACCTCCTGTAATGGATGTGGTGGTACCATCATTAACACGCAGTTCTGACAGTTTTTATGGTTTTCACCGATACAGAAATATATGGTAAAATATTTTTGGAAAGTATAACATCTGGTGCCAAAATTTTTAATACAGAATGTTTAACATCTGGTGCTAAAGTAGAATATATGGTGCTTTGCTTTCAAAAGTTCATGGTTGGAAGGGCGACCAGTTTCACACATTATCCATGTCGACTCAAAGGAGGAAAAACATGTAAAAGTGACACTTTTGGAGAAAAAGGGTGTTTAAAACCTTCCTTCTAAATAATTAAAGAACAAATAATCTTAAAAGATCTGGTGTTGCAAGTTTTAGATAGCATCCTTTGCTTTTCTTTCTGCAATTTGTGACACTTATATATCAGATCATCCAACTTCATTTCTGTAAACTGTTGGTCTGGCTTCAGCTGTGCCTGTACTTTTATGCACTCCTTATGGCCTTCAGCTGTGCGTTTACTTTTAATGCACATTTTTATGACTTCCTCCTCCAACCATGTTAGGCACCTCATAGGCATGTCTATACTTTCCCTCAATATGTTTCCAATGCACTACTGTACCTCCAATATGTACTTCATTCTTTTGGTCAGTATACTTACTTCAGATATGGTTCTGCTACTAACTCATCTAATTAGATTTATCACACTCTTAGGCTCTATCGTTTCATGTAGGGGTGTAAATGAGCCAAGCCCGAATCTAATAGGCTCAAGTTCGGCTTGTCTATTAATTCGCGAGTTCGAGCTTGGTCAAGCCTAAATAGCCAAGCTAAAGTTCAAGCTCAAACTCAACTTGTTGGAATAGACAAAAGTTTGGCGAGCTTTATCAGGTTTGACTTGATAAGGCTCATCATAGAGAAGCAAAAAAGATCGATTTGTTTAAACTTGGATGAGCTCGAGTTCAAGTTTGTATAAGTTTGGATTAACTCAAGTTTATTTAAACTCAAAACAACATCTATAATCATAAATTTTTTAAATAATTTTGTTATATATTTTCCTAAAAATAAAAAATTGAATTATTATTATTATTTACTTATATATATGTGTGTATATATATTATAAAAAAGTTTATTTAAACTCATGAACTTTTCGAGCAAAATATTATTGTGCTTGATTCGGCTTATTTGATTGACGAGCTTGAGCTCGGCTTAGCTTGGGCTTCAAAAAGATCGACCTGAATACGAGCTTTCATTAAGCCAAGCCAAAACTGTTCACAAATTGTCTCATCTCATTTATATCCCTAGTTTCATGGAGGTGAGAAAGTAATTCTTCAAAGTGAGAAATTTGAGAAAAAATGACCAAGTCTTTTGCTCGAGAATTACTTTAGGGACCTCTGATGTATGATCTTTGTAGTTCTACTGATTTTGGACTTTGTAATGATCTTTCATACTTCCCAAAGCCTGAAACCTGTTAAACTACTTTCAATTGATTTTGGGTTTTTGATGCTTTATTTTGTTATTTCTTCGAAATTTTCTTGCCCAACCTCACAGCTGTTAACTTTTAGACTCGTGTCTTGTTTATTATATTGAAAAATTGATACATTAAACACCTCACATGTCATAGATTTTGCCTAACTCACTAAGTCTGCAATGTCCTCCATCGCCTCAGCCTTATGCCTTCGAAAACATGTATGCCAGTAGATGGTTAGAACTTTGATTGTTATAATTTTGATTAGTGCGGTTGTGCATACAATATTTCACGTTTATGCTTAGCATCCTTCTGTAACCTCAGGATGGAAGATAGAAGTACTTTTCTTTAACTTGATTTTTCTCCTAGCTTTCAGAGCATATTTTTGGCATTTATCTGCATGCAACATACACCCCATCCAGTACTTAATGAGGCAAAGGATGATCAGGATATTTATTGTTATCATACATCTAATTATGAACTGCTTATACTTGGGTCAGATGGCCTAAATGTCATGATTATGTGGTTTGCAGATACCGATTTATGTCATCTATCAGAGTTCCTATCCCTTAAAACTCCCAATTCTGAACGCTAGCACCTATATTCTTTTCAGATCTGAAAAACTTGGTCATGACTTTTCTTCACCTATCATTTACGTCTTAAAAGTTCAAGTTTTTCGCTGGCAGAACTTTTGTATGTGATGTATTCTTGTGCTCCGGAATTTGGTTTGCGCATTTCATACTCCGTTCCATGAGATAGTCAAGCTTTGTATGTCCAGCTTTCTTGCTGAGTCAAATGTAAGTGTCTAACAAGATCAACAGACTTCTGCAGATGGAAAATTACCATGAAATATGGGAATTGATTCATCTGGAATCAGATCATGGTTCTCATCTAAGAAAGTTGTAAAGTATATAATTGGTGCTTCAGGGCTTTCTTTTTGCGCTATCTGAATGCTTTCCACTGCATTACTCATTTTGCTCTACTGATGACTTGTTTCTCTTTTCTATAGCTTTGTATTTCTTTTCTTCCTTGTCTCTCTTTTGCTTAGGCTTTGTTTGGTTATGTTTTGGGCAGTTTTTGGAAAATATTCTTGGAAAGTGTGTTTCAGGAGTTCAATTCGGGGAATATGCTGACTGTTTGGTTTTGTTATGAGAGAACATGAATGAAGTGGTTTGTTTGGAATTATTTTGTAAGAGACAATTTTTACTGTAAATTTAAATCAGTTAATTTTTTGTTGGATTTGTAGTGTGAAATTGTATTTTAAAATTTCTAATATATATATGTATGTATATGGATGATTGATATATGTATATATATTTGTAATGATTAATATATATTTTGGGGAAATGATATGTAATTAATTTAATTTTAAATATATTTTATAATTAAGAAAACTATATGACAATAATTTGATAAAATAAATAAAAGGAAAATAATTAAATAATGTATAATTATAAAACCATATTTAATGATAATTAAACAAAAGGAAATTGTTAAATGTATTATTATTAATTACATAAATTTTTTAAAATTTCTATAATTAAATAATAAAAAATTAAATATAAATATATAATAATTATTATAAAAATTATAAAATAAAAATTTAAATTTATAAATAAAAAATTAATAAAATAATAAAATTATAGATTAGCTATTAAATAAAATAACTGTAATATACTTAACATATTTACTTTGTAATAAGTAAATAATACATTGAATTATAAACTAATTATTGGTAAATAATATATTTTATTCAAAAATGAATAAAATTGTGTTTTTAAATTACAATTAATTTTTTAAATATTTTTGAAAGATTATGTTAGTTTTTTTTATTAATATTTTATTAAATGTTTTAGCTTATTTAAAAGATTATTACACAATATTTAATTTTTTGGTTAAATTTATAACTAAATGCAAAAGATAAAAAATAAAATAAAATAAATTAAAATTTTAACATTTTCATATATATATATATATATGAATGAGTGAAGTGAATTAAGAAAATGATAAATGAATGAGTGATGTGAAAGGTAAAGTGAGAAAAGGTGGGGTAGGTATGCCTTTTTTTTTGTGGCTTTTTAAGGGTATTTTGGGTAGAAAAAAAATGTGTTTTGGGAGTGTAACTCAAGAAATGAAGTTGCTTGTTTGGTATTGTTCTGGGAGTTGGAAAATGTTTTGAGAAAACATAACCAAACAAGCCCTTAGTTTTTGGGAGTGTAAAAATAGAGTTGATTTCAGTTAATTCTTCCTCTACTTCAATATGTCATGTTAATTTCAAGGTTACTGAAACTAATCCATATAGCTTAAAGCTTGTAAATATGTTTTTATTTTCCTTTTGTTCTTACTTTATTGTCTGTATTATTCTATTTTTTTTCAGGCTGAAGTAACTCAAAGGTTGAGCAATAAAGTAGTGCCTGGTGTAGTTGCTGGGTTGCAGAGCCATGAGGATCTTGCTAGAAAGCTTCTGGTAATGCAGCATGTATAAATTGAATTTCTTCATTAACTTATTCTCTATGAGATATTTTATATTCCTAAACTTACTGTAACTCTTAGTTTCATGTATAATTAAATATTTTGCTTACATAGGCTCTTGGGTTTTTTTTTTTTTTGTGATTATATACATATAGCTGAGACATGATGAAAGGTCTTCAGCAATCTTCATTGAATGCAAGTTTTTGTTACGTTTGTTACTTTACATTTTGAAACAATTGAATAATTGCTCCTCTTACATTGAGACCATGCATGTGACTTCTGGTTGAACCTGGCAAAATGCGAAAAGGCACGAAAGTAGTGCATTTTACCCCTCTGCTTGACAAAATTGGACCATCTTACATTGAGCCATTCTATTTTTGAATCCTAAAGCTTCATGCGGATGCAGTATTTTCGCTGACACATATCCAGAAAAAAACATGATGTTGTCAAGACCCTGAAATTTTGCTTTTGTAAATGAAAGAATTTTACACCCAAATCCTTTATATCTTTCTATCTTCTAGTTCTCTCCCTATACTTCATCTGACAAAAAATTGTTGTTCTCTTGTTGGTGACGAAAGATGTTATATTATTCTGTGAAACATTTCCCAAATTCTTCAGTTACTCCATGTCATTGAGCTGTCCTTAAAGGCTGTGCCAGTTAAATCACAATCCCATCAAGTGTTATCAGAGGTGCTCTGATGGGAGTAATGCAACTCAATCCATCTCAGTACAAGGAGAAACTATTTTAACATTGTTCAAGGGCCTGAGTCTGGTGAGAAAATTTAATCAATTGCTTCGAAAGCCAAGGTCTCCACTTGTTATGTTTAGCCAGTGCAACAGGACATTTATGTGGACCTAAAAAGTATGAGATACTGGCAAGTGTGCCACTTGAAAGCGACTGTCAACTTGAGTGAAAATATAACTAAGAAGTTTCACCTGAGAAGAGGCTATACTAATATCTCAGTTTTCTACAAATCTCATCCAGTTCATCACAAGAGATTGTATGCCCAGTTGTGGCACCAGGGTGAACTGAGTGCAATACACATTTTAGCCTTTTAAGCTTTGGAGATGCTAGATTTCCATTTCAACCCAAACTGTAATTAGCATAGAAAACCAAGCGAAAAGTCATTTTCTGCATTAGTACGTCTGTCATCTACTTTCTTCCCATACCCTTTGAATGTATCTTTTCATAACCTTAGCTTTTCGATCACTAACTGAAATATAGCTGTGTGAATCACAAGGATCAATTTTATCTAGTATTTCAGGATGCAGGT
The DNA here is from genome assembly GCA_014898725.1 of Jacaranda copaia. NCBI lineage: Eukaryota > Viridiplantae > Streptophyta > Magnoliopsida > Lamiales > Bignoniaceae > Jacaranda > Jacaranda copaia. The sequence continues at coordinate 225,601 of JACGDI010005846.1, forward strand.
TCTCATTTGACAAATTATAGAAACCATCTGAATTACTAAAAGTTAAAAATGACCTTTTTCTGGAAATAGCAGTCAACAATCCGATTCTTCATGCAATTTTTCTGGTTAAACCATCATCAAAGTTCTGTCTTTTCATCCATTCTGTATCCGTGTTCTTAACTTTCTGCACATGAATCCGCATCTGGGTAAAAGCTAACATTCCTTCATTCACATTTCATTTTGCATGTTCTGCCTGTGGAAAGTAGACATATATAACTCTGTAATCCATGAATATCCTCCAAAGTTCACTCCCTTAATGTTGTTTATTTTTCACCAGTCAATTGAGACCTCTGCCCCACCATCTTATTCTTGCTACATAGTTATGAATACTTCTCTGCAGCCTCATCATGTACGAATCCTGACAGGACTTGAAACCAAAAAATGATAGAGAGCAATAAGACATCTAACATGGTGAATTCAGCTCCAAAACAATATAAATGACTGAAGCAGAGGAATGAAACAATAGTGGATTCTCCTGCATCAGAAAGATTGTGGTTGTGCATCCTTTAAAGGAAATCTAGAGCTTGGATCTGTGTAGGATTCAGTAAAGTTGGTGTCACAGCTGTTTAAACAACTGGTTGTTCAGGAACAGCCATTGCAGTATTTTGGCAATGCAGAAATTTTCTTCCTTCCTGGAGATACTGCTGCTGATTTGATGGTTTGAGCATGACCAAAATCCTGCAGTTTTTGAGATTTGTTCTTCAGTTGGATCATTGCATAGAGGGGGAGAGAAGGAAGAAGCTATTTCAGTGCTTTCATTCTTGTTGCTAGTGTATTGTGGTTCATATTCAGATTGATATTTGTTTTGGATTCTGGGAAAATATGAGAAGAACTTGGTGAAGGTGGTGAGTGGGTATAGGGTATATGAGGTGCTTGTGAGTGCCCCACCTGTGTTGAGCTACAATTTGCAAGATTTCCTGTATTGTATTCTTATTTTTTAAGCATGTGATTAGTATTTCTTATGACAATACTGTACATTTTTGTAAAAATTCAATGCATTTGGCTATTTACCCATAGGATCAGTATGAGATTATTATAATTGGATTATGCTTGTTTCATTTTTGAGCATTGTGGTGGGAAATGAAAATACCACTTTCTTGATTCCTTATTTCTCATGTTGGTTGACATTTTCAATTACAGGAGGAGATGGACAAAAAGCGCAAGACAGGTAATTATGCATATTGAAACACTTAATCCTTGACCATGTTTCATATGTCAACGTTCTTGTCAAATTGCCTGGTGTCTATTTGCTGTCAGCTAAAGCAATGTCATATTTGTAGGAGTAAAGCCTGAAGCCGCTGGCACCAGGATGAGAGAAGTTGCCTGCCCAACATGCACAGTCCATTTACAGGTTCCTCTTCTTTTGCTCTTACGTAGTGGCTCGTTTTCTTCTTTATTTATAACCTTTAGAAAAGCATTTTATTTAAGGAGGCAACCTTTATAGAAATAGTTTATTCATTGAAGTTTCATGGCATTTGGTTTGCAGGTCCAGGTTCCTGCATCTGGTTCTGAAACCATAGAATGCAGCGTATGCCAGAATCCATTCCTTGTCAGTGCTCATTGATATGCAGCAGCAGCATCTGTGTTTGGATCACATTCATGCATACTGATCACATAGATTGTTGGTTTGGTTCGTTACTTTTCTGTAATCCATTAGTGAATTGTGATGATCATGTACAGAACCTCAATGAACCTTTTGGCTGTGGCTGTGTGAATGCAAAAGGTATTGTAAATGAAACTTAACTAGATGTTCGTATCCTCTGCGGTGTGTGTTTAATTATTAGTCTGAATGACAAGCACATGGTGTTTTATACAGGGCCTTTGGGATGTTTGGTTTGCTTGCTATTTTCAAACAAAGGTTTATGATTCTACATGCTCCATTGAATGTTTAATCACCTGCATATGTGGGTTTTTCACATTTTATATTTTCTGATATTATATCATCACATTCTAATATTTCAGAAGTTTCTCACTGATAATTTTCTTGTGGCGAAGAAAATTTGCGAGGCATTTCATGTGTGCTCAAAACATTGTGTTGCTAAAGTTGAAGCTTTTGATCGAATACATTTTGGCTTTTGCACTTTTGGTGATGAGTGCCAATGAAGAAGGTAAAGGTAGTTTCCAATAGGGGAACTGGGAGTTAAAGGCAAGTTCTGGAAGCAGGGACAAGAAATAAAGAATGACATCTTGATACCCATTTTTATTCTTGTATAGTGAGAAAAAAACGTTTCATTTGTTTGCTTACTGTCTTTAAACAGAGAATTCCTTAGTCAAGCCTGGTGGAGATAGAAGTATATAATATATGAAAAGATGGAAAAGGAACACTGGGGTTGCTGAGATGGCTACTTCAATCAATTATGTATCATGGATTTCATTAAGTTGCCTTTGCCGGAAAGTTGAAAAGTGTTTCGGATGGGAGTTTAGTAAGTTTTGTTTTGGTCCTCTCTCTCTCTCTCTGATGGGTGCTGAATGCGAATGAGAATGCAGTGGTTTCTGATGGGACTGGGCTAGGTGCAGTGAAATTGCCCACCTATCTTTTAAATCTTTTTCATCCAACAGTCATTTTCTGTTGGGTTTCCCTATTTGCATTGCAATGACAATGGCTGTATTGGTGATTGCACCATCGAACAAACAACTAAAAAAATTGCACCATTGAACAAAAAACTAAAAAAACACCAAAAAAAAGAAAAGGTAAAACTGTGGAGAGGGAGGAAATTCGGAGAAAAAAGAGGGGGCAATGTAACAGTGTTGGTCAGAAATGGAAAAAAAAATGAAGAAAAATGGGAAGTTAGCAGGCTGTGGTGGTACTCAGCAACTGATGGCGGTCGGTTAATCATGAAGAAGATGATCAGAAATACAGAAGGAGAAGAAATTTGAGGAAAAAAAAATAAAACTAAGAAATGAAGAGAAAAGCGAAGAAGCAGAGATCGCGAGGAGAAAATAAACGAGAAACGGGAAGAATGACAAAGAAGAATAGAAGATATTAGAGGTACGTGGAAAAGAAGTGGAAGAAAAAAAATGTGAAAGAAAAATAAAAGTGAAAAAGAAATAAAAAAGAAAAAGAAAATAAAATAAGGGTCGCTTATTATAAAGTATCAAAAGCACCTTCTTTTTTTTATGTTTAGTCCCCATTTAATTTTCTTTATAACGACCTCTCAAGTTTTATAGATCACTCCCTACCCACTTGATTGACAAAAATACCCTTTAGTATAATATTTTTCACTCATTTTTTTTTCTCCAACTTCTTCACTATCTACACCATCAAATACTAAACCCTAGCTTACATACTTGCATTACCAGAAATAGAAAGAAAAATTGCAGAAGGAAACCAAGCTCCGTGGTGGTAACAAGAATATCGACGAAGCCAGCAACCCCCACATTTTCTTCTTCTCTCTTTATTTTCATCATTTTCAGGTTTTATCTTTTCAGTTGCTTTTGAGTTTCTTCTCAGTTTATTTTCATCTTAGCCCAACCACCGTATTTTCTTCTTCTCTCAATCTTGTAGTTTTCTGAAAATGTCAATCAGTAGTGAAGATGAAGTGTTCACCCAAGTCTTGGGGAGTTACCGCTATAAAGACCAACTCCATATAATGTCAATTAAGAATAGTATGACTTTAATGGACATGTACTTTAATCTCACAAGAAAATGGAGTGAAATCAACCGTGAGCTCTTGCTCCATATCAAAGATTTTACATGACTTTGATCGATGAATATGGTCTTACTACATTTGACATTGAAGATGAACATTATTGACATTCTGATAAACCGAAACGATGAATTAAGTAGCAATGGAAAGAAGAGCAGTGATGTTTTAAGATAATACTTCTACAGAACCTAAGCTGTATTGCAATTTGTAAAGCTCTGTATTTGAAGTGTTCTGAAATTGTACTTCATTTATTTGAAAATCTTTCTATACTTGGAATGTTCTACATTATACTCCATTGCAATTAAAATTGTACTGCATTGCTAGTGTTTTATACTTGAAGTGTTCTGCATTTGTATTCATTTATTTGAAATTATACTATCATACTAAATTGATTTTCTTTGATTATTCTACATTTATACTTCATTTTACCTAAAAATGTATTGTATTATTGAAGTTTTATACTTCAAGTGTTCTACTAATTAATTATCCAAAATTGTACTGCAATTGCTAGTATTTTATACTTGAAGTGTTTAGTAATTGTAATTCATTTTATCTGAAATTGTACTTCATATTTTTGAAATTGCACTACGATATTGAATTATTTTTCTTCCATTATTCTACATTTATGCTTCATTTTACCAAAAATTGTACTCTATTGTTGAAGTTTTATACTTCAATTGTTCTACTAATTAAATATCCAATATTGTACTACATTACTAGTGTTTTATACTTGAAGTGTTCTGCGATTATACCTCATTTATTTGAAATTGTAGCAGCATGTTAAATTAATTTTCTTTGATTATTCTACATTTACATTTTATTGTATCTAAAATTGTACTACATTATTGAAGTTCTATACTGAAAGTGTTCTACTTATTAATTATTCAAATTTGTATTGCAATTGCTAGCGTCTTATACTTGAAGTGTTATGAAATTTTACTTCTTTTTATATAAAATTATATTTCATTTTACCTAAAATTGTACTCTATTATTGAAGTTTTATACTTCAAGTGTTTTTTTATTGATTATCCAAAATTATACTGTAATTGCTAGAGTTTTATACTTCAAATGTTCTAAAATTGCACTTCTTTGTATCTAAAATTGTACTCTGTAAAAAATTTTATTTTATTTTACTAATTGATTATCCAATTTTATACTTGAAGTGTTCTGGAATTGTACTTTATTTTATATTTTATTTTACCTAAAATTATAGTCTATTATTGAATTTATATACTTTAAGTGTTCTACTTATTAATTATCCAAAATTATACTGCAATTGCTAGCATTTTATACTTAAAATGTTATGAAATTGTACTTTATTTATCTGAAATTGTACTTTATTTTATGCTTCGTTTTACCTAAAATTGTAGTCTATTACTGAAGTTATATACTTCAATTGTTTTACTTATTCATTATCCAAAATTGTGCTGCAATTGCTAGCGTCTTATAGTTGAATGTTTTGGAATTGTACTTCTTTTTCATTTATCTAAAATGTACTTCATTTTATACTTTATTTTACCTAAATTGTACTCTATTATTGAGGTTCTATACTTCAAATGTTCTACTTATTGATTCCCATCTCAAAGTGCACTTCATTTTATACTTTACTTTACCTAAAATTGTACTCTATTATTGAATTTATACTATCTAAAATTATTTTGCAATTACTAGTGTTTTATACTTTGAGTGCTCTTGAATTGTACTTCCTTTTATCTAAAATTATACTCTACTTATCTGAATTGTATTACATTTTATACTTCATTTTACATAAAATTGTTCTCTATTATTAAAGTTCTATACTTCAAGTGTTCGACTTATTGATTATCCAAACTTGTACTGCAATTGTTAGCATTTTATACTTGAAGTGTTATAAAATTGTATTTATTTTATCTAAAATTATATTTCGTTTATTTGAAATTGTATTTCATTTTATACTTCATTTTATTTAAAATTATAGGCTATTATTGAAGTTTATACTTCAATTGCTCTACTAATTGATTATTCAAAATTGTACTGCAATTGTTAACATTTTATACTTGAATTGTTCAGCAATTGTACCTGATTTATTTGAAATTGTACTACCATGCTAAATTATTTTTCTTCAATTATTTTACATTTATACTTTATTTTACCTAAAATTGTATTATATTTGTAAATTTTAAGGGATGCATTCAAGGAGAAAATTGGTTCGACCAATACATCGCATAATGAAGGATAAATTAAGATCAAAGCCATGTTATCGCCCCTTTATGATATTGAAAAATATCCACTGAGAATATGGTATAGAATTTAGATACCATAAAGCATGGATAGGTAAGGAATTAGCTATGTATGACATCTATGGAGCTGCGAAAGGATCTTATGATATGTTGAGGTGGTATTGTGATGCTATAAAAAGGACAAACCCTAAAAGTATTGCAAATAATGAGATTAACCCAATTAGTTGAAAATTTTGTTAGCAATTTATATATTTTAGTGCCTGCCTTATTGGTTTTCTCAAGGGATGCGGGCCTTTGATATTCATAGATAGCACTCATATTAAAAATAAATATAAAGAAAGCTTACTCAGTGCTGTCAGTGAGGATACCAATGATGACTTATTTATGCTAGCATATGCAGTTGTTGACTTTGAAAATGATATTAATTAGGAGTGGTTCTGTTTTAAACTAATAACTGCTTTAGATTCTCAATATCTGTTTGCTTATCAAGGTATACTTTCTTCTTCAATTGATATCCAGGTCTTCTTAAGGCCTTCTCCATGATATTTTCTAGTAGCTACCATGCATATTGCTTGAGACACTTAGTGGATAACTTCAAGAAATAAGTAAGAACTTTATCTTTACTTGTGAAACAATTATGTGAAATAAACTCTAATTCATAACATATAGCATATTACAATCCTATTACTTTAAATTCAGGTATTAAAGAAGTACCCCTACATAACAAGAAACATTAGGCTTCTATTTTTATGAAAACTGTATATGCGCCTACAAGACATGAGTATACCCAACATATAGACAACATCTTGGAGTCAATGCTGCTTGCTAGAGACTTTATTATGCTATCTGACCCACAATGTTGAGCAAATTCCTTGTTCAGTGGAGATCGATTGGGGGGTGGGTAATAAACAATATTAAAGCAGAATGTTGGAATAATTAGGTAAAACCGGCCCAATTTAGCCATCGTTGATGACATATGTATGCAAATAGTGGTTATGATATATGATCGATGAGAACAATTTCACAAGATGGTCGGTCAATTATGTCCCAAGCAAGAGAAAAAGTTAGCAATCAATTTTATGCATTCTCGTACCTTAAAAGTTGTCATATCTAGTGGTTGGAGCTTCGAGGTGATTGAGCATGACAAATCATATGCTATAGATTTGCAGAGTAGGTTTTGTTTGTATAGAGCATTGGCAGATTGATAAAATACCATGCAAGCATACTTGTGCTTGTATTAAGTCAAAGTCACTTTTACCATATGACTTTATCGATTAATACTACCGAGTTCAGATGTATCAATAAGCATACCAAGCAGTGCTAAACTGTATTCCTATTTATGATATGCATATGTTCCCTCTAGATGATGATGATGTCATTAATGCACCTAATTGTTAATCTCACCTTGGGGGTAGAAGGATGTGGAGAATTTCATCACAAATTGATGAACGTGTTATTAACTGTACACGGTGTGACAGGACAGGGAATAATTATCGAACTTGCAAAGAATCAATAAACTAGCTAAATTAGCTAAACTGTGTGGCTGGAGAAGAATTTTGAAGAACTTTGGGTTGTTAATTTGTAATGAAATTTTATTGTATTTGTGGATTACTTTGGATTATTGAATTGAACTTTATCTTTGTACTTTAACATAGCAATTATGCACTTGATTGCTAGTGAAAATGTAGCATGTGCATGATGTTCAAGATATCAGTGCCTTTGTACTTCAATAAGGGAGATTTATACTTGATTTTGGCACACATGTACTTCATTGCGGCAATTATGCACTTGATTTCTAGTGAAGAGGTAGAATGTGCATATTGTCCAAGATATCAGTGCTTTTGTAATTCAATAAAGAAGATTTATACTTGATTTTGGGAAATATGTACTTCATTGCAACAATTATGTATTTGATTTTTAGTGAAAATGTCACATATGCATGTTGTCTGATATATCAGTACTTTTATACTTCAATAAAGGAGATTTATACTTGATTCGGGACATATGTACTTCATTGTGGCAATTGTATACTTGATTTCTAGTGAAAAGGTAGCATGTGCATGTTGTCTGAGATATTAGTGCTTTTGTACTTCAATAAGGGAGATCTATACTTAATTTTAGGAAATATATACTTTGTTGCGGCAATTATGTACTTAGTTTCTAGTGGAAAGGTAGCATGTGCATGTTATCCAAGATATCAGTGCTTTTGTACTTCAATAAGGGAGATTTATACCTGATTTCGAGATATTTGTACTTCTTCATGCCAAATATGTACTTCATTTCTTGATCTCGGGAATTATGTACTTGATTTCTTGATTTTTGTACTAATCGTCATGAATTTGAGTTTTGTTCCATGTTTTAAATTTTATTTCTTAGTAATTAACAACCAAAACTCTAAAAATGTGTGTAATATTCAATATGGTATGAATACAATAATGATAAAGTATTAAAGTGATAGCCACTGGTATTCAATGGATTAAAGTTATCATCCACAGTAGTGTAAAGTATACTTATGCATTTAAAATTGTAAACACATGAGCATTTGAATATCATATCCATCCTATCACTCATACAAATATGTATTTCACTTGGTCCGATAGTCTCAAAATATTATACCTGAACCTCATTATAATTATTAGAGGCTAATTATTCAATTACACAAAATGTACTTTAACATAACCTTGTATATACTTCGCTTGTTCTATATATATATATATATTACTTATATTGAAAAATATACTGCTAGAGCATGAACAAATGCATGAGATATTACTTCACTAAGGGAGATTTATACTTGATTTCAGTACATATGTACTTTTTGTGGCTACTATGTACTTGATTTCTTGATTTTTGCACTAATAGTGATGAACTTGAGTTTTGTTCCATGATTTGCCTTCTATTTCTTGGTAATTAACAACCAAAACTCTAAAAATATGTGTAATATTTAGTATGGTATGAATAAAATAATGTTAAAGTATTAAAGTGATAACCACTAGTGTTCAACGTATTAAAATTATCATTCACAGTAATGTAAAGTATACTTATACATTCAAACTTGTAAACATGTGAGCATTTGACGATCATATCTATCCTACCACCCTTACAAATATATACTTCACCTGGTCCGATAGTCTCAGAATATTGTACTTGACCCCCACTACAATTATTAGAGATTAATTGTACAATTGCACAAAGAGTACTTTAACATAACACCATGTATACTTTGTTTGTTTTATATTTGTACTTGATTTCCAACATATTAACTGAACCTCACTACAATGTTTCACTCTAATTGAAGTGTACTTTATACTTCATTTGGTCTATATTTGTACTTGACTTTCCGCATATTGTACTAAAATTCACTACAATGTTTCACTTTAATTAAAGTGCACTTTAACATAACACCAAATATACTTCATTTATTCTATATTTGTAATTCATTTTTCACATATTATACTGAACCTCACTAAATGTTCCACTTTAATTGAAGTGTACTTTAACACAACACCATATATACTTCATTTGTTCTATATTTATACTTTATTTCCCTTATATTGTACTAAGTCTCACTATAATATTTAACTTTAATTGAAGTGTACTTTAACATAACACTATATACACTTCGCTTGGTCTATATTTGTACTTAATTTTCCGCATATTGTACTAAACCTCATTACAATATTTCAATTTAATTGATCATTTGCACAAAGTATACTTCAACATGACACCATATATACTTTATTTGTTTTATATTTGTACTTTGTCAGGCAATATTTGTACTTCAATATAATAACATATATACTTTGTTGGGAAATATTTGTACTCCAATATAATCTCATATACACTCAATGGAAACATATACTTACATACAGAATAACCTTAATAAAATTATCCAAAATGTTAATAAATTTCAAATTAACTTCTAATGTCACTTAAATTCAAACCCTCACATTTTCATGACTTAAAAAGGTGTATGCCATATGTACACGAACCGTATCCATGAAGCATTTTTTAGCATACCTCTAGAAATTGCTAGTATCTCTGGCAAAACATTCTGCCCAAAGACACACAAAGATACCACAATCCAATGGCCCATGTTGTTGTTTGCATTTTCGTACTGTCATGCTTTCATCCACATAACACCTCAATGAAAGCTTTAGGTACCTAGAATAGAATGCAACCTACCAAAACATTGATCAATTGTTGATTCCATACTTTATGAAAAAAAGTTCAAGAAAGAAAGCAAACTTACAATGGTAATAGATATTGGCTTATATTGGGGGGCCATAATTGAATTCATGTACATGAAAGCACGAATTAAAGCGTTGAGGACAACCAAGAACTAGTGATGGTCCTTGACAAGGGTGAAATCTGCTTATGATTGAATAAGGTTGGATCTAAGTATATCGACCTGAGGATAGTCGATAGGTGATCTCAAAGGTGATTGGGTTGAATCCTGCAATCAATAGCAAATGTCAGGCTAGCCGAGATGCCTTCAACTCAGGCACTCCAACACTTAAGTCAATATAGAGTCGACTAGATAATCGAGTAGTAGAGTGAGGGCTTTAATATATAGAATGTCATACCTTATTAAAAGCTGGCTAAAGGCTATTTATAACCTTCCCAAGAGGGTTTTTATATTTGTGATGCCCCTATCGCTTGAAATGAGAAATTTGTTATCATGTAGGGACCTTTAGGTTTCTCTTACTTATGTACTATTCCAAGTAGCGCCACCTTCTGTTTCTTAGGACAAGGAGGTATACTGGGGGTGTGCCAGCCTTTAGGAGGCTATAAAGGGCAGTATGGGTGGAGGCATGTGCAATTAATACGGAGGCATGCTATCCCTCGATCATGGAGATTGAGGGGTTGCACCGATGAGAAGCACTATGTCTAGTCGGCGTCTTACTATAGCTTTGCCGTCAAACATTGAGAGCCAGCTTTAGCATGCTGAAACCAATAAACCAACATTATTGAGCTTTAATTTGTGGTGCTTGACTAGTAAGGTCTAATATTTACTTGTTAATATCAGCCCACTACAACTCGAAGGTCTCGAGGTTGAACATAGGTCGATCACTAGCTTGGGCCATGTTGGATTAGGCCTGTTCCTAGTCATTTGGGTTGCCTTAGGCTTGAACCTATTGGGTCATCCTATATCATGAGTCCCCCTACTTTCTAATTCTGATCGAGGTACTTGACATGAAAGAGTGGGAAGTAATCATCTTACAAGGCCTTGAATGGGGAATTCTAGCATTTAACTATGGTTCTCCAGAGTCGACTAGGGTTTAGTGCATTTAATGCAGCAGTTATGCTGCACCAGCCAAAGTGCTAAACATCATTTGTGTAATAATTATAGTCGTTTCGATTATCACGCTGGGGTGGCTATAAGTGACCATAGTGAAAAGGTTTATTTTCATTTTTACAGCAATTTAAGAGATTAATTTGAGGCATTTCAAATACTTTCTATTGCTTTCTGCTTTAGAGCTTTAACACACATAAGTCCTTCTCTATCTATTTTGATCATTCCATATCGATATAATGTTAAGTGTGTTCAATGAGAGCGCTAGACGAGGTAGTGATAGTGAGGTAATAGGGTCAATACGTATGTCACCAAAAGGGATTGTGGCTCAACTAGCGGGTTGAATAGTTTGTTGAGTGATAACTCAACATCTAGTAGCTCGAGTGATAAAATGCATTGCAGTGAGGTGGGGCCAAGCCATTATTTACACCTGATCATTATAGCAAGATAGTGTCCAAAATTATGCCTGTCGACCTCGTACTCATAAGACAATATTACCATATTTCCCTATAGTATGAGTTGATCATGCCCAAACTTTTTGATAGAATGCACCGACCTCCAAATGGATGTATAACTATATTCCTAGAAGCCTTTAAGTGTGGGCTTAGGCTTCCCCTTGCTCAACCTATATAGTTAACCTGTTAAGGGGTTTGCAAGTATGTATAAGCAAATTACCCCTAAATTATTTCTTGACCATATATAGCTTTAATTTCCTTATGCAAATACACAACCACGACTTTCACTAACTCTTTCAATCTTTTCCACTTTCTGATGTCTCAAAAATCAAGGAGCATAGAGGAGTTGGGTTTTTACTACCTCACCACCAACCTTTAACAAAAATTTTTGGGGACCCCAACCTCATCCCATAGCCAGGAGTGGAAAAAACCCACTCCTAAAGGTAGGTATAAGGGGCACATCGAGATGACTGGAAATGAAACCCTGACCTAGCCCAACACCTTAATGCAAAACTTAGTGGAGTTCAAGAAAATGGAAACCTCAGGTTATATCGAGAAGAGAAATTTAGTTTTTGCAAGCTTGTTACCTGCAGATTTAAGATTGCCTGCTGGTGATCAACTAGGTAGAAACTTTAGCTTTTGTTACAATATAACATCTGTTTCAACTTTGTGATCGATACTAATGCCTGTTCATTTCTTATCTTCACAAATCGATAAGAAATTATAAACCAACCAGAGCTCAAGCTATGGTATGCGCTTAAAGGAACCAAGAGCAACGCCAATGTGCATGCGCTTGTTGAAGAGGTGGTACATAGATAACTCAACAGCCACATGCCGCATTATCTATGCTAGCGGCTTCACCAAATCAACCCCCAGTCTATCTCTGCAACACAAGAGGGAAATCTCCGAGTAGAGTGGGCTAATGCCAAAATAATAGCCATCGACAAAGGCAAGGGCCCAACTAGGTCGACGGGCTCACTAACAAGCTATGATATTTTTTATCATTAGGATGACGATGAATTGTTCTAGTTAGTCGACCTCATATCGCTTTGATTTGGCACTTAGATTGAGTGGCGCTTTACCACTAAAAGTAATGATGGCTAGACTATTCGCCTTCGACTAGTGAAAGAATGTGGAAATGACATAGAAAAGTGTACTGAGAGCAATGGCCTACCACTCCAATATGATATGTGTCTAGTTAAGCATTGCATGAAAATTAGGCATTTGCTCATTTATTTTCATTCTTCTGTATGTCATGGTCTTAATTACATTGATCCAAATTGCATTACAGGTGAGCCAGCTCAACTACCACTTTCATAAGAGGTCGAAGCTTACCCTCAAGGAACGTGATAGGCTCCAAGGTGATTGAACCAAAATAGGGATGATTAAAGCTCAAGTTGAGCTCACCCAAACTCAAATCGAGTAGTTTACAAAGGAGTTGGAAGATGCCCAAACACAGCTCGAGGTGAAGATTGCCCAATTGGTCACAATAGTCGTCAAGAAAAGTTTGGCTGAGAAATTATTGAAAAATGTACGAGTAGATGTCCAGACCCACTATGATACTAGTCAAGTACACGGTTACAATAGTACACTCAACTTTGCTTGGAGGAAGTTCACCAAGACATTACTCAATGTTCGGCGAGAAACGATACAATAATTCATGTTAACTTCAGCTTTCTAGGATACTGGCATCGTATTTTTTATCAACGACGCAAATAATGCCTTCAAGAAAGTTCTCAAATAGTTGGAGTTCCTAGGCTATACAATTTGCCCTGAAGACAAGCAACACCTAAACCCTATGCTTGACAAATAATTACATATGTATCCAGATCTTGACGAGGCTGCTCTTGCTGAAGGAGCTAACCTTAATGAAGCTATTCCTATTGAGGTACCAATATTTGCACCTGTGGATATGCCTCCCCATACGACTAGGGTTGAGCCTATGACCACAGAGTTCGACTTTACCAATGACTTTGCATTTGGTATTAGACATGGCATAGTCAATGTGGTTGACTACTTCTATCTAGGTGGGCACCCATTTTTAGTCGACAAGATGGGCCCTTTGCAACGAGTTGAGGAGGTTGAATCTGATGGCCAAGAAGGTGACTTGGAGGCCGAGGAGGCAGTGATGGTGAATGTGAAAGGATTCGGGTCGAATTGAGTCAGCTACAAAGGGCCCTTCTCTTTTTTTTTAAAAAAAAATTATAATAAAAAAATTGTTAAAGTTAATGAAATTATTCTTTGTATCCATAGATGAGTGTTGCATATTATTTTTGCTATTCATTTTGTTATTCTTGTAGAATAACTCCTTAATGAAGTTTTAATAAAGTTTGTGGTCGACTTAGAAATCTACTGGAGTATGGTAAAGTTAATCTATGTTCATTGACCTTAAAGTCAATTGTTGTCGATCTCAAGCATGGAAAATTTAAGACTAGTAAGTCCTTAATAAATATCGTTGGTAATCTAACTACATTGATTGTAGTTGACATTTGTGCTGACAAAGGATGGTGATTGTTCACTTCGATTGCGAATCTTGATTGTATGTCTAGAAGTAATTGATGTGATCAACTATAGGGCCAATGGTAAACTTTCAACTCGTTTGTACACTTGGATTGAAAAGCCTTATTTTTGTGGCTTGAGGCTATTGCTTTTATCGACCAAGTGGTTAATCATATATAATCAACTAATTTATGTACTTAGGCTAGAAAGCTGTGATTGCATAGCTTGGAACCATTGTGTTTGTCGACCTAAGGTTGATCATAAATGATCAGCTCATTTATTTACTTGGGCTAAAAAGCTTTAATTGCGCGGTTTGAAGTTGTTGTGTTTGTTGACCATAAGGTCAATCATAAATGATTAGCTCATTTATGTACTTAGGTAGGAAAGCCTTGAATACACGGTTTGAAGCCATTTTGTTTGTTGACCATGAGGTCGATCATAAACGATCAACTCATTTATACACTAGGGATGGACAACCTTAATTGCGTTGTGCGAGTAGGTATCTGTCGAAATGTAAATATTTTTATTAATGTGGAATGATTTTGCAGTACAATGGTGAGGAGACTTTGGGTCTTGTTACATATAGAATTTTTTTAAGTTGACTGCGTTCCACGATTGTGGGAGCTTAATGTCGTTCATGTCTACGAGTTGATAAGCATTGTGCTTGGATACTTTTACCACCGAATAAGATCCCTCCCATTTTAAGTTGATCTTTTCTACATTCTTTGACATCTCTACCTTTCTGAGGATGAGGTCTTCAACTTGAAAATTTTGCGATTAAACCCCTTTATTATAATATTCCGCCATCTTTGATCTGTATCGCTGCATTATAGTGTAAGCTTTCTGTCGTAGCTCATCGATAGTTTTCAGGTCGTGTTCTCTTTCAAAAGTATTTATAATCAAATTAAAATGGATCACTTGAGCTGTGTGTTGTATTAGTCTCGTTGGAATGACTGCCTTTAACCCGTAAAATAGACTATAGAGACTGTGACCTATAGCTATTCAATGGGTTGTTTTATATGCCTATAACATGCTAGGGAGGTCATCCACCCAACTTATGTCAGTCCCTTCCAGTTTGTGACTTTGGTTTGGCCATTAGCTTGGGGATTCTTGATTGAGGTAAAATGCTAGTGAATCCCTAGGGTTTTGCATCAGTTCCTCGTACTCCTGCTTCGGAATTGGGTTCCATTATCTGAGATCAGGACTATGGGGAGGCCAAAATGGCTAATTATGTTATTCCATATAGAACTCTTAATGGATGCACTAGTTATATTGGGAATCGCCTCTGCTTTGACCCACTTAGTAAAGTACTCGACCATAACAATAATGAACTTTCTTTGACTTGTTGTCTTGGGAAAGGAACTAATTATATTAACCCCACTAGTCAAATGGCCACATAATTTGGACTTTCACCATTGACATCAATAGCTGGTGTGCGATGTTCAAGTGGACTTGGTAGAATAGGCACTTCATGATGAAGTCAATGGCGTCTTTCAGTAGAGTGGGCCAAAACTACCTATATCAGATGATTTTATGGGCAAGGGATCATCCCCCAAAATGATTCCCGCAAATGCTTGCATGAACTTTATATAGTACCTCATGGGCCTGGTCTGGTGTTAACCATCTTAAAGGTGGTCCAAAAATCAACATTTTATAAAGCTATTCATGCTTGTCTAAAGCAAACTTGGCCACTCGACCATTAATTCACCGCGCTGCATCCTTATCTTTGGGGATCGATCTTTATCTTAAGTAAAGTTTGATCGCATCTTGTCAAGAAAAAGATACATCTTCGACACTTCCCACCAAGTTTTAATCACGAGAGCTTATGGTGGGCTTGTCTATGATTACGAATGTTATTGTTCTATCTCTAGTCCCTTTCGTCGAGCTTGCAAACTTAGATAGGGCTTCGGCTCACTCGTTCTTTGATCAAGATACTTGGTTGAGGGTGAATTTTCTAAATAACTACTGTAACATTTTCACCTCAGCTAGGTATTGGCCCATCATAGATTCCTTAGCTTCAAAATTCCCTTTGACCTGCTCTACTACTAATTAGGAGTTAGTGATTGCCGCCAGTTGCTCAACTCTATGGTCTGCTGTCATCCTCATGCCAGTAAGAAAAGCTTCATTCTCAGCCTCGTGGTTGGTCACCAGATAGTCGAGTTTGATTGCAAAATCATATTTCTATGTAAGTTAGGAGTGGAGTGAAATGCCTATTTCTCCTCCCAAAGAGGTTATCGATCCATCGATATGCAAAGTCCATAAGATAGAGTCGTGGTCACACTGATCAGGAAGGTCGAGTCTCTTGGCCATGAAATCAGCTAAAACTTGTGCTTTTATAGCAATTCAGGGTTGAAAATGACATCGAACTCTCCTAATTTGAGGGCTTATTTTGTTAATCTTCTTGAGGTATCTGGTTTTGGCAACACCTATTTCAATGGCTAATTGGTCAAAACAACTATAGAGTGGGATTGAAAGTAAAACCTTAACTTTCTGGCTACTGTGACAAGGGCGAGGGCAAACTTCTCAATCTTGAGATAATTGTGCTCAAGGCCCTGTAGTGATTTGCTACAGTAGTAAACTAGTTGGTGGGTTCTATATCTAGTTGAGACTAAGACTAAGCTAATTGAGGCTGACGACACTACTAAGTCCAAGTGCAAAACTTCTCTAAGCTTAAATTTAGCAAACACGGGCACTGAGGAGAAGTAGTGTTTGAGTTCTACTAGAGCCTCGTTGCTATGCTCAGACTACTAAAAATTGAATTTCTTCATGTTTCTGAGAATCTTGAAGAAAGATAAACTCTCATCGACTAACAAGCCAATGAACCTACCTAGTGCTATGATCCTCTTAACCATCCACTACACGTCTCTGACTGTTCAAGAAGAAGTGATGTCTAAAATGGCCTAAATGTTCTATGGGTTTTCTTTAATGCCCTTTTGACTGACCATATATCCCAAATACTTACCTCTTCGAACCCTACAGGTACACTTGTTGGGGTTGAGCTTTATGCCAAACTCTCATAGTATTGAGAATGTGTGATTGAGGTCGACTAGATGATTTTTTGCTTTTTTGTTTTTGGTGATCATATCATCGACATACACCTCCATGAATTTTTTGATCTCATTTTTTAACATAAAGTTTACTAATCTTTGATAAGTTGCACCTGTGATTTTTAGCCCAAAAGGCATGACCAAGAAATAATACACCCCATTGGGGACGACAAAAGATGTCTTATCCCAGTCCTCGAGGGCCATGAAAATTTGATAGTAACCTTGGAAGGTATACATCATACTCAATAATTCACAACCAGCAATGAAATTGACTAGCAGATCTATATGAAACAGGGGGTAAAGATCTTTAGAGCAAGCTTTATTCAAATTAGTAAAATTATTACACATGCGCCATTTTCTCTCATTCTTAGGGACAAGTACAACATTACAAAGCCAACTAGGGTATTGAATTTCTACAATATATCCTACCTCTGAAAGTTTTTTGACCTCCTCCTCGATGATCTGACATCTTTTAGCACTGAAGGTCCTGGTCTTCTACTTCATTGACTTGTATGAGGGGTCTATATTTAGGTGGTGGACAATGATAATGTGGTTAATTCAGTGGAGATTGGGGGTTTTCCATGTGAACACATCAACGTTTCTAAGGAGAAAATCAACCATGAGACACTCTATATTGCTACCCATGTCACTTCCAATCTTAATGGTCTTGTGAAGGTTCCCTAGTTCTAGTTTGATTGTTTTAAATTCCCTAATAGGCTCCGCCCTAGTCTCTTTGAGCTTTCATTTCTTGGTTTGCTATCCTACCTCGAGTTTTACTATTAGGGGTCTCCTAAGGATTTTAGTCTTAGTTGAATATTTTGCTTATTAGCCTTGACTAAAATAGTGTAGCAACACTATGCTTTCTTGACATTACACAAAAGTTCACCAGTGCCAACAATAGTTGGGAATTTGACTTCATGTGGTAGTCAACACAATAGCACGAAAGTCGTTCAGCGCTAGTCATCCAACTATGGCATTGTAGGTAAAAGAAGCATCGACAACCAAGTAGTTGATCATGAGGGTTTTCCGTTGGGGGGCTTCCCTGAATGATGTGGATAGGTTGATAGATCCCTTAGGGATGATTTTTGACCCCCTGAATCGGATGAGCGATGTATGGATGGGCTCAAACTTTAACTTGCCTAACTTTATTCTTTGCAAGGTAGACAAGAATATGATGTTCGTTCAACTGCCATTGTCGATGAGGACCTTCTTACTTCAAAGTTCACAATCTCTACAAAAATAACTAGGGGTCAGTCTAGCTTGTTATCTATTTTGTGACTTTTGACATGTGAAAGGTCTGCATTAGAAAAAAAAATTGGCTTTACACTGGTGGACTATTGAAAAATAATTTTGATCAAGGAGAATTTGGTCAATTCTAGCCTACGTCGATGTTGTCTCCTAACTGATTAGGAATCCTCCCCAATTGCCCCCCTTGCAATAGTGTCAATGATTCCTCTAATAGGTGAGTGAGGATCCTGGATGGGCTTTTTCCCTTTGTCATCTTTCCATTGGCTACCAACCTTTCTCTATGGGGAGTCTGTCAGGGATGTCCATTTGCTGCCTTGCCTTTTAATCAATGAATTTTTTTATATGGCCCTGTTGAATAAACCTCTCAATCTCATTATAGAGATTGAAACAACCGTTCGTATCATAGCCTTTCTGCCTATAGAAGTGGCAATACTTCTTGAATCTCTTCATTAATTCAGTCTCGGCTAACTTTCTCAGTCTCTTCAAGACGTTGTCGTGCTAGATGGTGAACAAGATCTCTTTTCTGAAAGTGTTGAGGGGAGTGTAATCATGGAATTGCTTGATAGGAGATCAATGACTCTCTTTGTGCTAGCAGTTGTCTTTTTCCTTTGGTTTCTTCTTCTCAGCATTGGGATTACCATACCTAAGTCTATTCATGTCTTCCTAAGTCATATACCTCTCTATGAGGTTGAGCAGTACCTCTATCGATCTGGGTTGTTCATGCACCAAAGCATCACCGCATTTCTTGTATCAAAGGCCTAAGAAAAGCACATCAATTAGGAACTCGATTCATGGGCTATCAATCTTCAAAACCTCAGTGTTAAATCTAGTGAAAAAATCGGGAAGTGATTCCTTCTCATTTTCTTTGACTATGTGTAAGTAGGCATGGGGGAGTTTTATCTGTCTTCAGCTTGGCAAACTGGTGTAGGAACTTGTCGCACAACTGGTCATATGATTAAATCGATGCTAGCCCAAGCTTCAGGAATTGATCGAATGCAATACCCTAGAAAGTGATCACTAGCATCTTTGCATGGATATATTTGTTATACCCGTGCAATTACATCGTGTGTTCGAACTGAATGAGGTGTTAATTGGGGTCGATCGAGCTATCATATTTGGGCTATCTTATTGGGACTTTAACATCGATGGCGATGCGCTTGTCAATTATCTCTTGTATGAACAGTGACTCTATTTCCCTATGAGATCAGGGAGCACATTTTCAAAAGGGGTTTCTGTCAATGTTTCTCCTCGAGATTTCTTCAAGTTGGCGATTAGTTGCTGGACCTGATGGGAAACCTATTCCTATTTCTCCCTATTAGCTTAATTTTGGTTTCAGTTCAATTATGGCCTTGTGCATTCAAGCCTATCGAGCTGCAAGGCTCAAAGTGGTTAAACGCCATGATCTACAGAATCTGCGACCTCTTCTTGGGGATTTGGTCTAGGGTTCTCCCTCAAAAAAATCCTTGGGCTATCCTCACGTCAGAAAAGGGGTCATTTGGTTTCTAGTTGATCCCTCTCTTCTCGGGTAGGTTTTTCTTCACGATGAGTGGGCTAGGGTATAGCATTGGCTGCCAGTCCAGAATGCTAGGTAGATATTTGCTCGCTAATAAGCTGTATCAATTAGGGTATGGTTAAAGTGACCACCTGCTCTGGTTAGGCGCTAGGCCCTAATAAATTTAGCACTTGTTGAGGTTGAGGATGAGGGGTTGGTGATCTCATGTTCTCCTCTCACTCCAAAGCGGCTCGCCTAATGTTAACCATTTTCTCAATTGCAAACTCAAACCTTCCACAGACGGCGCTAAATGATGAGGGTGACATCTGCTTATAGTTGAATAAGGCTAGAATTCAAGTAAATCGACCTGAGGATGGTTGATGGGTGATCTCAAGGGTGATTGGGGTCAAACCCTGCAAGTAACAGCAAATGTTAAGCTAGTTGAGATACCTTCGACTTAGGCACTTCAATACTCAAGTCAGTATAGAGTCGACTAGATAATCAAGTAGTAGAATGAGGGCTTTTAGATATAAAATGGCATACCTTTTAACAGGCTAACTGAGGGTTATTTATAACCTTTCCAATAAGGTTGATATGTCTGTGATGCCCCTATCGCTTGAAGTGGGTAATTTGTTGTCATGTAGGGACCTGTAGGTCTTCTCTTACTTTTATACTATTTCAGGCAGCATCACCTCCTGCTTCTCAAGACAATGAGGTACACTGAGGGCGTGCCAGCCTATAGGCAGCTGTAAAAGGCGGTATGCTCAGAGACGTGTGCCATTAATGCGTTAGCATGCCACCTAATGAATCATTTAATACAGCAGAGAGCTGTCATCTTCCCTCAACCATGAAGGTTGAGGGGCTGCACCGACAAGAAGCACGATGTATGGTCAACATCCCATTAGAGCCTTGCTGTCAAATGTTAAAAGCTAGCCTTAGCATGCTGAAACTGGTCGACCAACACAGTCAAGTCTTAATTGGTGGTGCTTGACCAATGAGGTCAAGTATTGGTGCTTGTCAATATCAACCCACTATGAGGGTCTAAAGGTCAAACATGGGTCGATCGCTTGCTTGGGCCATGATAGATTAGGCCCATTCTTAGTCGTTTTGGCTACCTTAGGCTTGAGCCTGTTGGGCTATCCTATATCGGTCCTAATCACGTGTGTACAAAATCCAAGGTGATTTCTTCCAAATCTTAAATGTGAAATAGTTAAGTCCAAATATGAACTCAAAAAATTCATCATATTTTATATCCTAGATGTTGCATCCCTTGAGTCGGTTTAATATATCAGCTTATGAAATATAAAATAAATGGTTAGTCTCACTTATAATGTGAACTAAATTAAGCTAGGAAATCGCCCCATGCCTATGCTATCATGGATGTAAACCACACATCATAGTGACACTCTTTCCTGAAAAATGGGCTGCGTAATATCAACATGTAGCACTCTAATACGTCACCACAAAGACACTCCCCAAATAATAGCTCGCAAAAGTGTCTTTCCTCTGGAATGTATGTTCTCCCTCCTGAACAATCACCCTATACAAGTATTTAGTTCAGACACTAATTTATTGAAAAGAAAAATCATAAGCAAATTTTGTTACCTCAAATCATCGTTTCGGAGAAAGTTGTTGATGGCTTCTCACTTATTTTGTGGCATACGAGAATGACCTTTATAATCAATCTTTCCTTTATAATGATCAAGCATTTCCCTCTTTGGGATACTTGATTCATCTTCTATTTGGATCAGGCTTATGTCTTTTGTCTATTAGAGAACAAAATATCAGCATACTAGTACAAAGTATCAACCATTGAAGTATAAAAAATCAACACAATAAATATGAATATCAACTAATGAAGTATAAAACCTCCGTGCATTAAGTACAAATATCAACCATTGAAGTATAAAAGATCAGCACGTTAAGTACTAATATCAACCAATGAAGTATAAGATATCAGTATATTAAATACAAATACCAACCAATGAGTCTAAAACCTCTACACATTAAGTACAAATATTAACTATTGAAGTACAAAAAGATTAGTACATTAAGTACAAATATCAACCATTGAAGTAGAAAAGATTGGCACATTAGGTATAAATATCACTAACATGAAATATAAGACATCATCTCATTAAGTACAAATACAAACCAATGAAGTATAAAACCTTTGCATATTAAGTATAAATATCAACCATTGAACTACAAAAGATCAGCACATTAAGTACAAATATTATCAACATAAAGTAAAAGACATTAGCATACTAAGTACAAATGTCAACTATTGAAGTATAAAACCTCTACACATGAAGTACAAATATCAACTATTGAAGTACAAAATGTCAACATATTAAGTACAAATATCACCAAAATGAAGTATAAGACATTAGCCCATTAAGTACAAATATCAACCATTGAAGTATAAAACCTCTGCACATTAAGTACAACTATCAACCATTGAAGTACAAAAGATCAGCACTTTAAGTGTAAATATTAACCAATGAAGTACAAGACATCCACATATTAAGTACAAATATCAACCAACGAAGTATAAGACATCAACATATTAAGTACAAATATCAACTAATGAAGTATAAGATATCAGCACATTAAGTACAAATATCAATCAATGAAGTATCAGACATCAACACGTTAAGTGCAAATACCAACCATTGAAGTATAAAATGTATGTACATTAAGTACAAATATCCACCATTGAAGTACACAAAATCTGCACATTAAGTATAGAACATAAATCAATGAGGTACAAAATATCAATCAATGAAGTACAAACAAATCAAGTATAAATACCAACAAACTGAGTACAAATATCAACAAATAAAATATAAATAGTAAAAAAATAATACATTAAGTTGTTTACAACACCTTTTTCTCTTCTTGTTCTTTGTCCTTTTTTTCACAAGGACAATAGCTTTTTGTCACTTGTCTTCTGCATTTGGTTGGTGTGGTGCTCGGAGGGTGACAAAATCTGTTACTTTCATTTTTGGTTTCCTGTCATCTCGATTACGCACATCTATAACAATCAATGACCTGACATTTGCTACTTCAATTTCAGATTTTTCGACCTCTACTTCATGAATTAGTGCATGAAGTTCTGTGGTCAAAGGAATGGTGGAAGATGTAGGATCATGATGGTGTTTTATTTGACTTTCTTCATCCAAACTACCTTTAGCTTCATCACAAACATAATCATCAATCCCTAAATTTGCTTCTTTTATATTTTTCTTCCCTGAATCATCCTCTTCTTTCTCTACATCATCCACCAAATCATGTCTCCCTTTATGTAGATACTCACCAGCTTCATCATTATTCACCTCTTCATCAATCTTATTCTCAGCAACGTTCTTCTCCTAACCCTGCTCTTTAATCGTCATCATCTCTACTGAAGTAATTTTTTCCTTTAATGATTTAATTTCTTCATCTTTCGATGTAATAATTGCTTTAAATACTGGATGATCACAAATACGTACTTCAGTTATAGCAATAATGGTAGCCTTTGGTTTCTTGGTCAAAACTGCCAAGTCTAACTCCTCTGGAGCAGGGTTGAGAGCTACAACCTATTACAATGAAAATAATTATCAACTTCAAATTATTAAAAAATAATAATAATGAATTATTACAATATCTATTGTAACTTGTTTCAATTTATTCTCGGCCTCATTCACATTATTTGGGAGTTTGCTATCCTTCCACAAGTAAAAGCATGGAAAATCAAACAAACTTTTTGGAACGATGGGATACGTTTGTAAACCCATGCCTGTCATTCGTAAATGAAAAAATTATACTCACTTAAACATAAATATAATCAATATTATTAGTAAAATGAAAATCACTTACCATCAAATCGACTGTGCGCCCATCAAGGTATTTCTTCTTGCTACTTTCTCCACCCTCTCCTCTTACATGGTTCCTCATATTTTCAACAAAAAAGTTGTATGCAGCTATGCCCTATGCCTACAAACCAACTCTTGACAAATTGTCCAAGTATGGTAAGAGAAATTGTGGTGTCTAATAATTAAAAGTTGGAAATAGAAAACAATTAAAAACAAAAAGTATATACAACCTACAAAAATTATTTTAAGTCCTCCTCACTATCCTTATACACATACTCCTAAAATATTTTTATATTCTTCAACGTTTCGAAAAAAAAATGGTCCATAGTTGAGGACTTCATCTTCAATCTTATATCAACTGATTACCTCACATGTGGCAACCTTAAAATAATAGAAAATTCGGCTACATAAAATGAAACGTCAACCCCCTCCACAAAAATAAATGACAGATTTTTTTGTCAAACCTCCTAAGTATAGCTTCAAGCCAAATGAAGCTAGAATTTGACTTAGGCATATCCATGTATATATAAAAAGGAATCTTCTTCAATACATCAAAATATTTTGATCCGATCTTAAATTTCACGTGCTCCAATTTAGTCTAAAAATATTGGGAGAAAGCAACGAGAGCAGACCTCATTATGTCTTGCCTTTACTACAATCAAATATAGAAAAATTAGTATATAAACAGATTATATATTACCACTTTCAGATAATGTGTACTAAAACGTTGAATATTTTGTACTATAGTTACTTATAAAATGTACTTTAGATACATAAATTATATACTACCACTTTCAGATAATGTGTACTGAAAGGTAGAATGATTTGTACTATAGTTGCTTGTAAAATATACTTCAAATACACAGATTATATACTGCCACTTTCACATAATGTGTACTAAAAGGTTGAATGTTCTGTACTACAGTTGCTTGTAAAATGTACTTCAAATACACAAATTATATATTACCACTCAAATAATGTGTACTAAAAGGTTGAATATTTTGTACTATAATTGCTTGTAAAATGTACTTCAGATATACAAGTTGATATGGGATAGCCCAATAAGCCTAACAGGCCCAATTCCAAATAATAAAGCCCACGAGGCCCAGATAACAAGTATCTGGTTGACTTGAATCGATCCCTTGTGACAGCACTCATGGTCGACCTATATCGACTCCACATGGCAGCATCCATAGTCGACCTATATCGACTTTAGGATCAAGCCATGCGTGCGAGCTCTTATCTCTAGTCGACACGAATCGATCACCAAATCATCCTCTATTCACTTATCTGGCAGGTCAAATATTTCCACATCGATGACACGTGGCAGCCGGTGGAACTGCTACCAACAACTCTGACAACTCGGCTAACAACTTTGACTGACACGTGCCCCTTCTAGCATAGTTATTCAAAAAAATTGGAGATTTAGCCACCTGGCACCATATCAGATTTTGAACATGAAATGACTTTCAACCCCCTGGCAGGGAAAAAGGACTATCACACCTGATAAGGGTATTTAGATAAAGTCATGCCCACATAAAACTATAAATACAGCAGGCCCAACCGCGCTCAAGGTAATGCCATTTTTACACTATTCACTGCATACTCTCCATATATTCTGCTCCACCTAAACTAACTTGAGCATTGGAGTGCCTTAACCGGGGGCATCTCGGCTAGTTCACGTGTGCGTGGTTGCAGATCTCAAGCCCAAAAACACTCAAATCCATCGGAGTACTTGACCTTTCAACTCGTAGCAACATCATTTGGCGCCGTTGGTGGGAACACTTTGAGATTGCAGCATAAAAATGGTAAACATACGCAAAGTGACATCCAGGAGAGAAGAGAACCGGAGATCTACTTCCCCACCACTCCCTAACCCCCAACAACACACAACTACTCTGGGCGCCAGCGCCCCTCAAGAGCAACTGGTTACGCTACCCATGTCTCAGCTAATGCAAATGATTAGTGAGCAGGTTTTTGCCAAGATATCAGCTCAGTTATCTGCTATTTTGAATAGGCACACTTCAGTGCCAGCTCCTGCTGCCAGCGTAACCCCATCACCAGTACCAAAAAATAGACTCCCAGAGAACAGCCTCTCCCGTCAGGAGGCCAGGCAGACACTCGCCTGGTG
>JACGDI010005846.1:251630-262360 GCA_014898725.1 Jacaranda copaia
AAAAACACTCAAATCCATCGGAGTACTTGACCTTCCAGCTCGTAGCAGCATCAAAAGTTATATACCACCACTTCAAATAATGTATGCTGAAAGATTGAATATTTTGAATTATAGTTGCTTATAAAATATACTTCAATACACAGATTGTATACTACCACTCAAGTAAAATATACTTCAGATATAGAGATTATATACTACTACCTTTAAATAATGTGTACTAAAAGATTAAATATTGTGTACTATAGTTATTTTAAAATGTACTTCAAATATACAAATAATATACTGCCACTTTCAGATAATGTATACTGAAAGGTTAAATGTTTTGTACTACAGTTGTTTGTAAAATGTACTTTAGATACACAGATTATATAATACCACTTTTAGATAATGTATACTGAAAGGTTTAATGTTTTGTACTACAATTACTTATAAAATGTACTTTACACAATATACTGCGACTTTAGGATAATTTCAAGTATAAGAAGCATAAACCCCAAGAAAGTGAAGTATAACTTTTCATGCCTTTCACATACAAATCAAAGATTTTCAAATATTACAACAAAAATCATATATATAACAAATGGTTTCAAATTTTTAACAACTGAAAAAGAGTTCAAATAAAGAAAGATGAGAAAATTTACCTACAAAACTTGTAAAAATGAAAAATACGAACCTTCGAAAGAAAGCAAAATCCATGAGTATGAGAAGTAGAAAACATACCTTTCTGTCCTTTGTTCTTCCTTATGTTCTTCGCTGCTTATTTGTGCTCTTGTTTGTTCCATTTTCACAAAGTTGAAAAGAAGCAAGGCTTGTTTTTTTTTGTTGCGCTCAATTTCCTTTTGCCTTTTCCATTCTCTTATCTATTTGTGCCTTTTGTCTAGCAGAGGAGAAGAAAATTTTCAAAAAAAGAAAAAAACGTGTTTCTTGACGAAAAGTTGCCATTTGTTTGAGTGGAGAGAAAAAAAACCTCCCATTTGCTAGTTTTTTTTTATTTTTTTTGCTTAGGTACAATGGCATTTAAGTCTTTTTCAAATATTTGGAGAATGATTCCTAAAGTTGGTGAAAAAGTAGGGACTTTAGTGTTTAAAAATTCAAGTGAAGAGTAGAATATAAAATGAAAGTAAGTAAAAGAATTTTAGATTAATTAACCGTAAAATATTGTGACAAAGGATATCTTAGAAAACATAGGCTCTGTTTGGTTGCGTTTTGGGTAAATTCTAGAAAATGTCTTGGATAAAGATATTTTAGGAGTTAAAATTGGAAAATAGTCCCACTGTTTGGTTTTGTTCTGGGAAAACACGAAAAATGGAACTGTGCTTGGAATTATCTTGCATGAGATAAATTTTACTATAAATGTCAAATCAGTAATTTTTTTGTTGGGTTTGTAAGGTGAAATTATATTTTTAAATTTAATAAGCATATGTGGATATATATATATATATATATAGGTAATTGATGTATGTATGTATGTATATATTTTTAATGATTGGTATATGATTGTGGTGAAGTGATATGTAATTAATTTAATTTTAAGAAATTTATAATTAAGGACATTATTATGACATAATAATTTGATAAAATGAATAAAAATTATGAAACAAAAATAATATTATTTAATTATAAAATTTATTTAATGGTAATTAAGCAAAAAATGGATAAATGTAATATTATGCACTGCTAATTAAATATTTTTTTAATTTCTATAATTAATAATATTATAGTAATTAATTAAATAAAATTTGAAATAAATTTGATATTAATTTAAAGAGGATGTAATCATTAATTTATTCACTAATTTAAATAATATTTTAATAAGATTTTATTTGATAATATATTTACTAGTAAATATACGAGTTAACAAAAATATTGTGTATATTTTAATAAATATGTAATTATCAATATATTTACTGTTTATATAAATAATTAAATATAAATATGAAATAATTAGTATGAAAACTAGTAAAGAAATATTTAAATATATGAAAAAATAAATAAAAGAATAAAATTCTATATTAACTTATTAAATAAATAAGCTAACTATGAAATATATTTAACATATTTATTTTGTAATTAGTAAATAATACATTAAATTATAAATTAGTTATTCATAAACAATATATTTTACTCGAAAATAAAATAAATAAATAAATAAATATTTTTAAATTATGGTTAATTTTTTAAATATTTTTGAATGATTATGTTATTTTATTTGATTAATATTTTATTCAATGTTTTAGATTATTTAAAGAATTATCGCACTATATTTAAATCTTTTGGTTAAATTTATAACTAAATGTAAAAAGAAAGCAAGAAAAAAAAACAATTAGTAAAGTTTTAATATTTTCATATGTGTAATATATATTTATTTATATTAAAGCTCGAGCTCGAGTTTGAATCAAGTTATAATCGAGTTGGCTCACAAGCCTCGTGAACCAACTCGACTCATCTTACACCCTGATAGAGTGAGAAAATAAGGGACAGACATACTTATTTTTGCTTTTGGGGGTGTTTTGGGAATAAAAAAAATATTTTGGGAGTTAAAATTGGATAATGTATAATTTGTTTGTTATTATTTTGTGGAGTCAGAAAATATTTTCACAAAAACTAAACAAATATAGGCATAATTTTCATTCATATTATTTCATCTATCAAAGTAAACATAACATGAAGAAACACACATCATCTCTTTATTAATCACATTTAGTAAAGCATGACATTTGAATAAAATAATTTCTTTTATTAAATTATTTCTATTTCATGGCATCTATTAAAATAAATGAGCCCCCATTGAATAGAAGTTCCAATAAAAGTGTCAAAATTGTTTCCCATAAAACCAATTAATTAAATATTTAAATTTTCCATAATAATCAGTTAATTTTACCAATAAATCATGAATAATGAATACCATAGCCCAATTATTATAATTAAAAAAGAAGAAGAAGAAGCAGCATTTTGTTCATACAGAAAATAGAAAAGGAACTGCCTATTATACTTTGGTATATGAAATATGTACATAGTATAGATCATCGTATTTACATTCCACAGTTTAAGAATTTTAGCCTGCATTGAATTTCCTAGAGTACGAATAAAAGAAAACGTCCTTCAATGAAAGCCAGCATGTTTTGATTACAGAACTGTACAAAAGACTAGTATAATACATTATTCAATTAAAAACATCCAAATCCATCCAATCCTATTACTTAGCCCCAGAATCCACCAGTGCCCCAACATAACTACAAAACTAGACCCTGTCTGCCTGAACTCTCACGCAACTATTTTAAAGAAAAAAGGACATGCTATACACATATGGAACCGATTATCAGAAAGGAAACACAGAAAGATCATCGAAGTTTGTTTTGCGCAACAGCCTGGCACAGTTCATCCTCGTAGAATAGGACTCTATTGGAAGCCAATGATTTGCAGACAGGCTTTTGCAGAACTGATGGAACCAAACACTTCGAAGAAAATGAAGACTCCTGGAAGAGAACAGCTGCAATTTGACGCATCTCAGTGAACTTTAAACGAGAGGGTGGACGGGGTCCATGCTTAGGTGCCTTCGGTGTGTGGGGACTTCCAATCCACATCCCTTTTCCACCTCCCTTGCTGCAAATGGTTATATTGTATAAGGCAATCCATATATATCGCAGACTTCATGATGAGATGCAAGATGTTTACCTCATAAAAGGCCAGTGATCAGTTGGGAGTGGAGTTGTTGTATTCAGCAACTCTTGCCTTGTTCTATCTGGAGTGGTGAAATTAAAGTGGAACTGTCTTGCTATAATAACCTTCCCCAAACAAATAAAAATAATTCCCATCATTTTGTTTCCAATAATCATAGGCAGAACAGGAACAAGAAAGAGTTGGTATAAAACTTACTGCCTTCCTAATTTTCTGAGAGACATGGAAAACTGCTCTGAGTTGATCGTGGTGCAGATGGCAAAGAATTTTGACCTTGATGATACAAAACGAATTAATCAGATATAATCCCCACAATCAGGAGAAGAAAGTCTGAATTTACAAATGATAAATGAGACTCAACGTGACAAGGTAAAAACCATTCTATGTGCGGTATTCCCAAACAAACATCAGCTCATTCTACCATATTGAGAGAGAGAGAGAGAGAGAGAGAGAGATTGGCATGGCCATCTATCTTCGTTTTCTACTTCCTAAGTTCTCATATAGTTAAACATCTAGAGAAATGAACTACGAAAACATCTGGAGCAGAGAAAGAGTTCCAATGTATCACCTCTTCTATTTGTTATTATTGAGTTATGAGAAGCTTGAGTTCTAGATAAGTATTTTAACAATCAGTGAGTAGCATCTTCATAGTTCCAAAAGAGAGAAGGAGAGAATGTGCCGAGAGAATATGCCAGGATTACAGATCACTGTGATTAATATAATATGTTCCCCTAAAGTTCATAGCAATAGACAATTTCTGTTTTCATCAACCATGCAAGCTTAAAACATGAACTAATCATAACCAATTATGAGTGGCCATTTAAAAGATTACAAGAATTCACCCAAACATAAATGAAAATCAGATTAATGTGCCAAAACACCATGCGATAGCGGGAACTACATGATAACAGAAACAAACCAGGTGTTTCAGATTTTCTCCACTAACAATCAAACATAAATGAAATTGGAATTTGCATATAAGCCTAGAGAAAGTGCAACCATTTGCACAGCCAACAAAAGAGAAAGGATGGGCCCTGCCCCCTGAACAGGAGCTGCCAAAGAACGTATCAAATGTTTAATATCTTACAACGAATACAAATTATCGTGAAGCTAAGGGTAAAAATTCTCAATACCAGTAAATCAATGGGCAGAGATTCAAGCCTTGAGTCAGACTCACATTCTTCAGCACGAGGGGTTTTGGGGGTGTTCTGTAAATTATTCTGACTGAACACATCAGCAGGTCCAAATACAGGAGCAAATTGGAACCTTACAGGCGATAAAAGCGTGGGGTTTTTTTCAGTGGTTATGTTTTGATGAGTCTCGGAACTGTCACCTCCATTCTGCCTGGCATTTAAAACCGCTACTCTTTTCTTCCCAAGATCTGTACAAGATTTAGAAGCTGATGCCTTGCTATTTCGGAGCTGGGCAAGAGCACCAGGCTTCAAATACTTGTTTTTTGCAATCTTTGACCGCCTTTTCTGTCTCCCATTTTTTGATTGCCTGTCGCTTGGAGACACTTTGCCCATGTCTTGGGCTCCTTCCTTTCCAAGTGAAAAAAACACTCTCAAATTGCAGCAGCTTTTGTTTTAGCACCTGTAATCAAATATTTTGCATCATATAAAATATCCAAAAATCCAACACAATCAGAGTAGGCCTGTGCATAACCAAAAACCGTACAATCTCGAAGACCCAACATACAAATATTCACTATCAAATACTGCAAACATAAACTTAATCAATTTTTCACACATCCAAAGCAAAACCACACTAGTACGGGGGGTAAAAACTAGGCAACCCTTATTATATGGAACAATCAATTGAACTTAAGATGCATAGAAAAAAACTAGCCACACAAACAACGAAACCCTAGAAACGAAAAAACACAGCTAAAATCAACAAAAGATGAGAACCCAACAGAAATCATCCCAAAAAAATACTAATACACGAAACCACACGATTAATTAAGATTACAAACATTGGAAGCCACCGCATAATCATTGAGAAGACAGCAAAAACCTAGAAGCTTCCAGCAGTTGAACAATAAAAGAAAATAAAAAAATACGCCGGGTAGAGGGAGGGAGGGAGGGAAATTAGGAGGGAAATGAAAGGTAGAGAGGCAAGCTAGGGTTTTGGTTTTGGCGATCATGCAATTTTGAATCTTGCTAGGATAGTAAATTTGCCCGCCAATTTTTCGAGAACAGTTACCCAATTCAATACAATAACCGCAGATAAATATAATAGCAGCAACCCCCGCCCCCCACGCCGTACGCACCCGGCGCCTTTTAATTGGATCAAGGCGTTGGTGGGGTTGTGCAGAGAATCCTATGCAATTCTGTCACTGGCATAGATTCCGGGGAACAGATTTGTTTAGGGTCCACTGGGTTTGTTTTCTTATATTATTTTTTTTATTGATACTATTAATGTTGTTGTTGTTATTTATTATTGAGTATTATTACCTGTTTTAATTTAAATATTTCCGACGTCACAAAAAAGCAACTTTCATTCGATTATATTCCAGTTTTACATTAAAAGAACTAGTTGGAAAAATATATACATTTAATTCTTAGAGAAACATAAACCAATACACGGCGTTTTATACTTTTATCATATTAATATATGATGGTCACAAGTCATTAAAAACGTTTTATTTTACAATCATAAATCTAGTAAGGTTCTTAGAGAGGCATTCTAATTCTATATAAAGGATCGAAGGGGTATAAACATTTAAAAAAGACCAATGCACGATGTGTCAAGCCACAAAGATTTTTTTGCACATAAATTATATTCTAAATGGATTAGATATCTCATTATACGTATACAGTTCAATCAAGACTGCTAAATAATAATGAGATTCATTAGAGAATTCATAAAATTTCTATAGTTGAAGCCAATACAAAGATGGATTTAAAAGGCATTTGTCATGTGAATATATCTTACGGGGAGATGCTTAAGCTCCTTGTGGTAAGCTTTTAAAGGTTGAAAGATCGAAGATAAATAGATGACAAAGAATTTATGATCATGCTGAATATTTAAGAATCATTAAAAATTCATAATCCATTCGTGTTTGAATCATAATAAAGAGTTTGTATTTAATCCAAATTTTTGGAAACACAAGTATTCATAAAATCTGTGTGGCGAAGAGTTCATGATACCACGTTGAATTTGTTGGTCACAAAGAGTTCTTGATTATTTGCTTAAAGTTTGAGTGGTGTGAATTGGATTGACTTTATCTCCTCCCATCGATATTATAAGAGAACATGTTTTAACCATTCAAATTGATATTCGTCTACTTGATCCTATTGCAGTAGCAGCAAAATGCATATGTTGATTAAAACAATGTTTTTATTTTTTATTTTTTTTATTAAAACAACGTATTGTTGTTAATGTTGTTAAAATTTTTAAATTTTTTGCTACACTAAAACCCATAACCAATTTTAACAAACTTTATGAATCAATTTTGATGTGGGATCGGGATTTATTCTTTAGCCCAAGGCCAATGGGTCACAAGTATTTTAACTATCCTTGAGGTCTAAGAGCATGTAACCAAAGTGGGATCATTTGTAACACCCCAACTTTTTGGACAATAAATGTTACAATATAAAAATTCAGCTTTAATATAAAATAAACTAAATTAATTGGGGCCTAGACGTGATTATTAAAACTCAAAGGATTGAATTGGAAACAAGGGCCTAATTGCTCGAAATTCAAATGTTGGGGGTTGAAAAGATGAAAATCAAAAGTTTAATGGCCTAACTAAAAGTTTAAGGGTTAATGTGAGGCACTTGAAAGTTAGTGGACTGAATTGCAAATTGAGGAAAAGTTCTGGTGCTAAAGCACAGTTTTGAAAAAGTGAAAAATATAAAACAACCCTCCCTTCATTTCATCTAATTCTCACATGTATACCCTAGCTCACCTCCTCCACAGCACCTCACAGTTGTCCTCTCATTCTAGCAATCACATATATACAAAATTGGCAGTGAAACAAGTGGCAAGTTATCAAAAATTAATGACCTAAATGAGCTTCACGGCGGTGGTGCACAGGTTACTTGGTTCGGTGATTGGAACTTAGAGTGGAGTAGTGGGATAGGCTCAACTATGAGAACACATCGATTGCCTCAATTGTAGGTTTGGACTACTAGATAAGGAATAATTGAGGTGAAAGGCGTGTAGTAGCCAGCAACAGCGCAACAACTATTTTTCTTCAATTCACCGGCGAGACAATGGTAAAACAATAAATTGAAAAGGTTTTACTCAGTGTGAGGAGGCATATCAATTAGTGGTGGCAAGACCCAATTCCAATGGTAATAGACGGCAACACTCCAGCGACTTAAAGGCAAAAACCTAGAAATTCTATTTCAAGCGCATGTGGATTGATTTTGGGTTGTGATTTGGTTTCAAACCCAACTTGAATTGGTAAAATTCCATTTAAACCATTAAATGTTTCTTGATTAGATTTGATAAAAGTGCTGAATTGATTTTCGATGTAAACTTAAGTTAATTATGCCAAAATTATGATTATAGACTAAAATGATTGGATAGGAATTTTAATTGAGTGAAGAATGGACCCAAATCAATAATAAGAGACTAATTATCATTAATTGAGTTAAGATGTATTTGGGAAGTCGAAATTGTGAAACGATAATAAGCGTTAGATATTATCAAAACACATATTAAATTCATAGATGTTGGCTAAAATGTATTAGCTATGGGCTGAGAATATCGATTTAAATATTAATAATGAAAGTAAAATATTAGCCCCATCCTCATAGAATATTTAATTGATGAGATTTGACCAAACTGCATGTTTAAGAGGTCCAAATGGTAAATTGAATTCAGAACAAACCTTTGATCACCTAAACAAATTGGATGTGTAGCAAATCCAGTAATAGGAATTAGATGACCCTGGAAATAGAACATAAATTTAAGTACTTTAGTACGAAGATCAAGACAGAAAGGTAATCGAGAGAATAAATGGGCTAATATAATTAGAACACATAATTAGCTGTAAATATTATTAGTAAACATCATACCGTAGTATTGATACTTATTTCACATTTTGATTGAAAATATGTGATAAGGATCTAAGCATTCCTGATTAGTAAAGGCTCCTGACGTGGATGAAAGATATCAGGTAAGGTCTATACTAGATAACATGAGATATTCTTGTTGGAAAAAAGAACATATATATAGTAAATATATGTTATTGCTCAATTGTTCTTTCTTGAATTTGAAAGTGATTCATTTCTCGATACTGCCTTGCTTGTGAACAAATTATATTCAAACTCATGTGTTGATTTCTAAACATTCGTTGAATGCTTCATGTTGCTCCTTCATCCAAGGTCTATTCCTGAATCTTGGTTCAAAAGTAAGATCTTTCTAAGTATCAATGTTTCTGTTCAAAAGGAATTTTGAAAAGTGTTACTTGAGATTTCAAACTTGTTGATATTGTCATTTGAACTAAATTTGAAAAATCTTTTAATTGAACTATAAAATTTTCAAAACATCAAAATTGTTAAAGTATGATTTGACTTATTTATTTTTGAGCCAATCGCCATATTTTATGATACTGTTTGTGAGGCAATCTTGTTGGCTAGTCATTACTGATTCATACTAGTTGTGAGGCCGTCACGTTAACTAGTTGACATTGTTTGTTTATTTTGATTGGACTTTTTTTTATTTTTTCAATGAATCCATAAATAATTTGAAAATTATTTTATTTTATATGGCAATTGTGGCATATTATTTATGTTGTCTAATGGGACTTTCTTACTTATATAATACTATCTCACCTTTGGGGACAACCTTAAGGAATTTTAGGGCCCATAAGACTAGTTGGCAAGACGACCTGGACGATATTGGGCTATTGATGGCTGGTTTACCAACCAAAACCTAGTTTGCAATCTTGACCTTGGGATAGTCAAAGGTTGGCTGCTACTCAAAGCTTGATAGGCGAGGATTGATCCTACTAATTCATGTTGCAAAGGTTTGGCAAGTTGGCCACTCATCAAAGTTATATAAGATAGTACTATACGGATCTTTGGGAGTCATAAAGTTAGAAACACCTAAAATTTTGAAATTTGATTCTTTTATGAAATATTTTATACATTCAATCCTTAAAAAGAACCAATCTTTAAGTTTTAAGATAAGTGATTTTCTATAAAATGCATTTAAAACTTGATATGTCTCTTTGCTAGAATGGGACCGCATCAAGACAAATCATAATGTGTTATACTTTAAATACTAGTTTTCAACTCTAGTTTGTGGATTTAGTGACATCTATCTACTACTCAACATTCTGTTGCTTACCTAATCTTGAAATTCGCTTTCAGTTGACTGTACTTGAAGCAAACATTCTTTATATATCATGTATTCAATTGCAACACTCTATTTATGTATCTTCGATCATTACCTCACCAAGTCATTCGGACTTACTCTCTTTGTATTATTTTTTTGTTCTTTGCCCCATATTAAGGAATAAAAGGCAGCATGAGCATGGTTGCACTGTATATAGTATTGACAACCTTATCAAGTTATATGTTAATGGCAAGGATATGATATATTAGGTTTGTAATATAAGGGAGGTGTTTGTCATCATGTTACTATCTTTCTTTTACCATAAGTTTAATACGTTAGAGTTTCTGACAAATGATGTCAATGTACGGATTAAATCCTGAGCCTTGGGAGATTGTGATTTGTATGAGAACTTAGGTTTATTGTGTTCAATATGACTAGATTAAATTTTGAGTTTGCTTATCATCTTGGAAATGTTACAAAATTATGTAAAGTGAAAATTCTGAAGGTGCATATTTTATTTTAATTAAAGGTTATGCAAATGCATATTGAGTTTGAATTTTTATATTTGATTAGAGTAGCACCTTGGCTCGAAGCAAGCACTCTCGGACAAGGCGCTACATCATTAAGGATCACTGGAAGAGATTCCAACGAAAACACTTTGACTCTCAAATTAGTATTTGGGAGTGAAGGAATATTTGTGAGTAAAATTAGAGTAAAGTAAGAGTAGGAATATGTGTATGTACCTTTAAAATGAGTGG
>JACGDI010005846.1:262460-306460 GCA_014898725.1 Jacaranda copaia
TTTTTTTTCAATCTTCAAAACATAACTTAAATACAAGTGAGAAGAGTAATTCCCAATCACTGAAGGAGGAATTTGCAAAGTGTTTAGACAGGAGAGAGACTGAGGTGAGAGACATTTTTTGACAGGAAAAGGACGACAGTCAAAGAAGATTTGGACACAAAAGCTGGATGAGGTATGTGTTTAGAACACATAAAACTATGGATAATGTGTTGACTTAATATTTATTTACTATTATTTGAAGTGAGAACTGAATATATGGTTGAAGTGTTCGTGAGATTCTTCTCGAGTTTGAAAAAATATTCAATTTATTTGCTTTTGTCATCTATGTAGGGTGTATGTGGCAGTGTATGTCTGATATAAATATTGTTGATGAGAGATTGGTGGTCCCTCGTGAGAGGTAAATAAGTGCTACCTCGCATTTTGGACAAAAATTGAAACAGTACTTGGGGCCCAGTACTATTATATATATATTTTTCTATTAATGATTTCTTTGTGAGATGAAATATTGCTGATTTTTTTTAATGAATTAGTATCTAATAGGTTTACTTATGTAGTTGTTGGTGAATTTTATGTTGAATTCATTCGGTGAATTATTATGTTAATTGATGCTGATTTGTTTTCTGTAAATGTAGATACAATATTGCATAATGTCCACATGTGGGTGGGGGGGCAGTTTGTATACATGGAGTCCAATGTTGAATACAAGGGAGGTGAGAAGCATGTATTTAGTAAAGTTGACTTGGATTTCCTGGGGATGGAAGAATTGTATGGTATGCTTACAAGCATCACAGGGGACCAAAATTGTAGCTGCATGTTCTTCTATTGCGCGCCTGGTCTACCACTTGACATAGGTTTGAGGAATATTAGTTTGAATGCAACCACGGAAATTGCAGAGCTGGTTGGATATTATGAAGGTGTAAACATTCCTGTTTTAATCTATGTAAAGATTGTGCCTCCTCTAATGATTGTGATAGACACCCTAGGACTTGTGGCACCCAATGAGGGCATGATAGTTCAATATGTACCAGCAAAAGACCTTGTATATAAGCCAGTAGATGAGCATGCAAGGAATAAGCAAGCATATGAGACTGGGGATAAACATGATGATGCACCTCAAGAGCCAGCAATTGATCATGCAGCACAAGAGACAGCAGTTGAGGTATCAAATGAAGATATTGGGGCAGCTTCTAAAGTAGAGCAAGCATATGAGCATGCAACACAAGAGGTAGCAGAAGTGCACTCAGATGATCATATAGTAGTAAATGAGCAAGTAGGGAATGAGCAAGCAAATAAGACTATTGGAAACATGATGATGCACCTCAAGAGCCAACAGTTGACCGCATAGCACAAGAACTAACAACTAAGGCATCCAATGAAGGGATTGAGGGTATAGATCATGCACATGAGAAGGCAACCATTAGGCAAGAATGTGGGTCAAGTTCTGGGGCAATAAATAAAAAAGTTGGGGTGGCTGCTAAGGCTTTATTTGATCATGCACCTTAGGTACCTTTAACCACATGTATTTTTAAAAAACATTGTTTTACCCCCCTTATAATTTTTATTTTAGTGTTTTACCCAACTTATAGTTTTTATATTAGTGATTTACCACCCTGTGCTTTAGTACTCCTTAATAACTGAACAGTTACAGGTACATTATCCATATAAGACTGCAATTGAGCAAGCTACTGAGGTAGTACATGAGCAAGCTTCTGGGGTAGTAAATGAAAAAGTTGGGGCAGCACTTGAGCATTGGAGGCAACTTTTTGAGGCAGTCATCCAGAAAAAAAAAAGCCAAATGGTTTCTGATCTACCATCTGAGGAGACAATTAAAAAAGAACTAGCAGCAATTCAACAAGAAAAGAATTCATAAACACAGAAGAGAGCACCATCATTCATTAACCTGGGTTTAGAGGGGCTAAAAATAGACCTTGACTTTTATGGGAAGATAACAATGTACAAGATAGTCAACCAATAGCTGATAAGGATGCCAGGCAAGATAAAGGAAAAAGGCCAATAAGTGATATTAGGCAAATAGATTCAGCTGAGGATGTTAATCCATCAACTGATGATGATTGCATACAACCTAATGAAGCAGGTGATGCGTCTGATGAGAGTGATTATTCGAACACACCCAGCTGTGCATTGGAAAACATTGAAGGGTCTACTAATGATGACATTTTAACTGAGAAAAGTCATAGCAAAAGGGACTTAATTGATAAGTTGAAAAGGATTTTGAGAGATGCAAATGCAGATGATGATGGGACTAGTAAGAAGAAAGTTGTAGAGACTCAGAATGTGGCTGAAGATGACTGGTACAGTGAGGCTAGAGATGAGGATGAATTGATTAGCTTATCTAGTTCAGATGATGAGCACCTAAGCATTATTCTTATAAAGAAGGAAAAGATATGAAGAACTTCCAATTAACTGTAGGAACAAAATTTCCAAGTGCTTGAGTCTTTAGAGAGGTGCTCAAACACTACTGTGTAAGGGAAGGATTTCAATTGGATTTTATCGAAGTTTATGAAAAATAAGAATGCCAGAATAACCACAAGGTGTGCTTATGAACAATGCACATGGAGAATTCATACTTCACCAATAATGGGGGACAAAGTTTTTCAAGTAAAAACTATTAAAGCGGAGCATGTGTGCACAAGAGTGTATGAAAACAAACTTGCTCAGTGTGGCTACTTAGCTAAGAGGTTAGAGAACACAATTAGAGAAAATCCACATATTTCAATAGAGAGATTGCAAGCTATTATTAACAGAAAACTAGGGATTCAAGTGAACAAATGGAAAACAATAGCTGCAAAGAAAAAAGCTTTGGTAATATAAGGAGGAATGAAGGATTGCAATATGGAAAGTTGTGGGATTGTCGTGAGATTATAAGGCAGAAGAATCCTGGCAGCAAACTTATCCTCAAAAAGGTTGATGGAAGTAACCCCCCTATGTTTGAGAGAATGTATTTTAGTCTTGATGCCATGAAAAAGGATTTTTTAACTGGTTGTAGGCCTATTATAGGCCTTGATGGTTGCTTTTTGAAGATTGCTTTTGAGGGACAACATTTGGTAGTTGTTGGCAACAATGGCAATGACAATATATGGCCTAGTGCCATGGCCTTGGTCCCTGCAAAGAATAGAGAGACCTGAACTTGGTTTGTTAGAAAACTATTAGATGATATTGGAGGTCTTGAAGAGTCCAAATGGGTGTTTATATCTGACAAGCAAAAGGGTCTCATTAAGGCCTTAAAAAATGTGGTCCCTGACAGTGAGCACAAGTTTTGTATCAGATACATGTATGAAAATTTCAAGAAAAAGTTCAAGGGAGAAAAGTTTAAACAACTATTTTGGAATACCGCCTCTATAGCTAACAAGATAGATTTTGAAGACTTCATGAAGGAAATTAAGAAAGCTAACCCTAAGTTGGGTCAGTAGATAGAAATTGCTACTAAGTGGTTGAGAAACATTCCTCCCCAACACTAGAGTAGATCTCATTTTCAAACATACATAAGTGTGATGTTTTAGTGAATAATTTGTGTGAGCCTTTTAATAATTACATCCTTAAGGCTAGAGATAAGCCAATAATCACCATGTCTGAATGGATTAGAACTAGACTTATGACTAGAATCCAATGCAAAATGGAGGGTATTGAAAAATATGTTAGCTTAATTTACCCTAACATCTTGAAAAAAGATCAACAAAGTGCACAACTAGCTAAGAATTGATGGACACAGTAGTATGGATGATATGAATTTGAAGTGGACAATTTCACTGATAAGTTTGTTGTTGACTTGGCTAATGACACTTGCACATGTGGTATGTTCCAATTGAATGGATACTCATGTTGTCATGCATATGCTGCCATTTCTCAAAAGTGAGACAAGATTGAGGATCATGTGAATGCTAATTACAATGTAGAGTTGTTTAAACAAGTTTACTAATTCATGATCCATGGTGTCCCTAGCCAAAAGTATTACATCAAGACCTCTTTTGAACCATTGCTATCCCCAACCTTGAAAAAGAAAATAGGAAGACCTAAAAGGTTGAGGAAGAAAGGGCCAAATAAGGTACAAGGGAGCACTTCAACAAGAAAAGGCTTGACTCATACCTGCAAGAGATGCTTCTAAACAAGCCATAACAAAGTTACTTGCAAGAATCCTGCGCATCCAAATTCTAAACTATATAAGGTATGTCATTATATACATGTTCAGTTTATTACTATTTTAATTTCTTTCCTTCCTTGTTTATGTTCTAATTTTCTTTGCAGGGGGATCCTCCAATAGAGATGAATACTCAAGGTTCAAGTGCCCCTCCTGGTTGTCAAGCTTCTGCAACTAATGTCCAGCTTTCTCTTACCTCTATTCTTTAATCAAGAACAACAATGGTAACTACATCTTTTTTTTTCATATAGTATGAGGCTATTGATTTACTTACTTTTACTTTTAAAAAGGCTTCCAAACAGTCAACTTCTAGATGAGGAAGAACATACCAAGGCTTTAAGAATAAAGCATTACTTGGCAGGCAACCCAGCAAAAGAAAGTTAAATACATCAGGATCATATTCAAGAACAGCTACATCAGGACCAACTCCAAGTGCATCAACTCCAGCTTTTGGTAGTTCAGATCCCAATGGGTCAGATCCAGCTGCTTCAGCTCCAACAGATGCAACAGTGGGTTCTGGATCTAAAGTTGGAAGTGTGCTAAAAAAAAATAAAAGCAACTACACCTGATGTATTCGAAAATACTAGGCCAAGGACATCACAAAGGAGAAAAAAGAACTAGGAACTATAAAGCTGTAATTGTTTGAACTTTTTTTTAAGCCAATTGTAGTATTAAAGTTGTAGTATTCTTCAACATTGATGCTTGCAGTATTCTGGCACTTTTGGCTATTTAAAGCTTAATTTGTTGGATTTTTTTGGAATGTTTTAGGCAGGAGAACTCCTTATGTATAAAGTTTGCTTATGAAAACTTTATGTTAATGACAATGTAAATGTTATTATAGTTGTATTTCATAGTTGTTTAGTTTCTTGGCATTTTTTAGATTAGTTTTTGCCTAGTTTTGGATTGGCTTTTGCATTGGTTTTTGCTTCATTTTTGGTTGCCTTTAGATTGGTGAATGGTTAGTGGTCTTTGGATTAGTTTTATATTGGTTTTGGATTACTTTTAAGATTACTTTTAGCTATTTGACAATAATGGATGACATATTTGGATTTCTACAACTTTGTTTAGTGGATTTGTTTTCTCTCTTTTCTACAAAAATATAAGCCTTTCGCCACCTTCTATTTTTAGAAAGAATTATTTAACCCCCTTATGCTTTCGCCACCTTTTAAAAATAATTGTTTAACCCCCTTCTGTTCTCTTAAAGAAAGTGTTTAACCCCCTTCTATTTTATAAAATGTGGAATGCACCCCCCCCGGGTTGCTGATTTTTTCAACTACCATCGTAGGTACAATCAAATCAAGAAAGTTTTATTGAAATGAAGAAATTCAAAGTTCCACATTAACAGGAACAACATAGTATTACATTAAAAGTATATTAAACTTACTAGAAATATATTAAAAATAAATAAACTACTTCATGAAGATGTTGAAAATTAACATATTTAACAAAACACCACATACAACCCAAGAAAAATGAACATAATTTTTAGGCATCTCAGACTCAATGTGTGTAGACACCCTTGACACAACTTCATCCATATTAGGAACATTGCTTTTCTCCATTACTGCACTTCTGTCCACTATCACTAGTAGGCTTATTAGAAGGCCAGTTGCTGCCCACACAGCTTGTTGTGGATTACACCAACAAAAGAAGTTGCATTGGTGCTTCGAACAAAAGTAATACAACTTTCCTTTTGAAGGCTTCATCTCAGACTCCATAACTCGAATTTCAGCTCTTATATTACATTCACATTCTAGAGTTTTCCCATATCTCAAGTCAAGGCCGACTTGTTTCTGTGCTTCTTTAATTTTATTCTTCACTCTTGAATTGGATAAGGACATTCTACAGATTTTTAGGGTTTGAAAGAAGCAAATAAAGAAGAAGGAAGGAAGAAGGTGATGGAAATTAAAGGAATGAAATGGGAAAAAGAGGAGAAAACAAAAACAAAATGGGAAAATATGATGGATGGATAAAAATGTAATTTCAATTGACAAAAGTCAGAAAAACTCCATCCCTACTTGCACAACAGCACACGTGGATGTCATTTACAGCCTCAAGGTGGTTGGACAATT
Source organism: Jacaranda copaia (assembly GCA_014898725.1). Lineage (NCBI taxonomy): Eukaryota > Viridiplantae > Streptophyta > Magnoliopsida > Lamiales > Bignoniaceae > Jacaranda > Jacaranda copaia. Next base: position 268,689 of record JACGDI010005846.1, read on the forward strand.
CAAGAAAATAACACCAGTAGGTTTTATACCCTATTTTTTTCACAAGGGGGTAAATCACCAAAACGGTATTTTTGATGGGGCTAAAAATAAATTTTCCCATTATTTATGATATGAGCCTTTTGTTATGTGCTAAATTATTTTATATTTTAGCTGGCTCAATATGTATTTATGAGTAATGAGTTTATAATAAGGATATTTAGGTCAAACCCCAAAATATCTTATCAATTCCTTTGGTAACCGAATATAATATAAGCAATCAATTTCTTTAAATATGGACAGATTTATCCACATCATATTTCCTCATTTGAAAATAGTCACCAATATAAATACCCACATCACTCATTTTAAAGGTGCAAACATATAGTTCTACTCTCATTTTTGTAACACCCCTAGAATTTTATTGATTTTATTTACAATATATGATCTTGTTATTATTTGAAAAATTTATGAATTTCATATTATTAATTATTTTAAGAAGTTTTGTAGGTTAAATTATAATTTTTATAGACTTGATTGTGCGAATTTTTGAATAGTTTGGGATTTGAATGAGATACCCTAAGTCAATTGGGGTTAATCATAATTTTTCTAAAAGCTTTGGGTATGATTGCATAACTTAAAATCTTGAAGGGTTAAATTGCAAATTGGAAAATGAGATTGATATAACAGGCAGCTTTCCCCTTCCTTCTTCATTTCCTTTCCTTTTCTCTCCTTCTTCACTTTCTTTTTTCTCTTTTTCTCTATCGAAGATAACTCCTCCCAATGAGCTCACTGGCAACACCCACCTCGACCAACTACCACAAAACCACCACTCCTTACACTACCTTCACTATCGGCCACACACGCACACACACACGGTGGCGAAGCAACACCAGCGACGAGGCGAAAGAAACCCATCTCGGGGGTCTCTCGTGTTCTGGCGATCGGCAGGGTGAAACTTCACTTTAGATGGATGATTAGGAAGCCGTCAGCTGAAGGAGTGCAACGATAGCCTTGCATGGCGGTTCTGACAGAGGCGGCAAAAAGAAAAATTGTGGCTATTTTAGCCCATTTTGACGGCTACAGACCTCAAACTTGAAATCAAAGATGGCATTGGAATCCTCTCATTTAGAGGAGCATTTCTACGATGGTGTTACATTTTTTGGCGGCAGCGGTGCAACAACGGCAGAAAGACAGCGCCTTATCCTCGATGTGATGAATACTACGATGTTATCGATTTGCAATTCTGGACCATCAGTGACGAAAGAATTAATGTTTGGTTGTAACATTTTATATATATGCATACATGCAATATATGTTGTACCTTGTCTAGAACTAGCATTAGAGATTATATGTGTTCCTATATGAATTGATTACCCATGCAAGGAGAATAGAGTTGGGAGATATGAACTTTGGACTTGAATTATGTATAATGCTATGTTGAACTTAATTATGATAATGAGGACTATTGTGAGTTAATATGGTCTTTGAGATGGAAATTTGGCTAGAGATTAATGTTTATGTATTGCATAAGATTATGATGCCCTTGATTTTTGCATATAAGATGAGGTAATAGTGGAATTATGATATTGATAAGATGTTGGGTTAAATAATGAAATGACATGAACGGATGTGAGAATTGCTCGTACTTGAGGAACACTAATATTATAAGCTATTTTGCTGAGTCGATAGAATTATTAAGCTTTAAATTATCGTGTTAATAGGTTAATTGGAGATTCTTGAATTCTATAGGCATTGATATGATGTACTAGAAAGTCAAACGTGGGTTTTGACTATGATTTTGCTACCTGAGCTAGGTGATGAAGGTGTGGAAACTGGGGATCAGTGACTGCGACCTTTGATTACATTTTTCTACTTTAACTGAGGTGAGGTTTTCTCCCGCTCTGGGTTGTTGCTTGTATAAAATTACTCATATTTGTTGAAAACCTTTTTTGTTTGCCATTTGGCCTCATTATATCTATTGTTCTTATGGCAAAACCCCTGTGAGGGTTAATGTGCTTGTTTGCACCTACTTATAAATTGACTAATTGTTCTTGCTCATTTGCTTAAGATTTGTACATGATAGTACATTTGATCGTATTTGATTCATTTGAGTATATACCCCTGTGTGAAATTCGTACTTATATCATTCTGTTGAAATGTTTTTGATTGTTCTGGCGCCTAAAACTCCTTTCTGTCATGTCTAGTACTTGTATCAATCGTTATCTATCTTAATCTTGTTATAAGATGCCTTACTGACATGCTTATGTACTTGTACCTATTATCTAGCCAGTTTATACTTGTTAGTAAGATGTATTACCTTGTCGGCAACCCCAATTATTTATTTGTACTTGATTGTACTTGTTGGAAAAATGTACTTGGGCCAAGTGCCAATTCTACATGGAATGTTGGGATACATGAGACACACCTTGCAATCTGCCTAAGTGTCCATGATACGCTAAGCGGTCTGCTTAAGTATCAGTGGTATGCTAAGTAGTCCACTTAGGTACTTGCAATGCACTATATTGTCCATATGAGCAATGCGTCATATAGTTCGTATGGGCACACCAATTGTATGCCGAGTTGTCACGCTTGCAAATGCTTGTTTGAATAGTATAAGGGGAATATATGCATGTCTTGCTTGTTTTATTGGAATGCATGTATTGTCAGGGATTGCTTGTTGTACTTGTTCTTACTTGCTTGTAAACTACTCTTGGAGCAATAAGGCAGGAGAGTTCCCTATTGAATTTATCGTACTTGCTTGAATCAAACTGCTTGTTGTTTTCAAATTTGTTAAGATGTTCTCTTACCATGACAGATTTCTGTTATTACTTAACTATATATCCCTCACTAAGTCCTTTGGACTTACCCCCATTTCTCTTAAATTTTGCAGACATGTTTGATTAAGAATGAAAGTTCAACTCTGGCTTGAAGAGATTATTTCTTTTGATATTTTAGATGTGAATATGTACTTATAGGCCTTATGCCTATTGTACGTGAATTTTAGAGTCAATGTGATATGTCAAAGACGTTAAGGATGTTTTGGGATTGTACATATAAGTGTATTACTCTGAAGAATAGTTTTGGTTATGAATGTTGCTGAATATAGTATCAATTAAGATGTTATTTCCGCTGCTTGTTTTGTTATGATGTTGAAGGGGGGAAAAAAATTGGGCCTAACATTTATGTTACAAATTTTCATGTAAGATTGAATTATTTGATATCTTAGCTTAGGGTTATCCTGAGTAGGGCATCAAAAATCCCCCCAACCTATGTGGCAGCTGATCAGTCCTAAAAAACCTCTCACCTACCCATAGGCAAAACAACATATGCTAGTTTAAAGGAGTCTAATATACTTATATATATTTTATATTCATATAATGTAAGGCATGCTATAATACCATATGCTATATTACCATTTTTATGTCTATGTTAACTATAACTAAATTAAAATATGTCTATGGCTTTAATAATCCATAGACATAAAAATGGTAATATAGTATATGGTATTATAGCATGCCTTATATTATATGAATATAATATATATATATATAAGTATATTAGACTTCTTTAAACTAGCATATGTTGCTTTGTTTGTGGATAGATGGGAGATTTTTTTAGGACTGATCAATCGCCACATAAATTGGGAAAATTAATATTTTTTAACTCCCAAATACTGACTTGAGTGTTAGAGTATTTTTATTTTTTGTTGGGATGTGGGATCCCCTATCAATAGCCCCTAACAGTCTCACTTTGATTGCAAACTTTTAAACCTCAAAGACAGTGAAAAAACCCGTGACCTAAATTGACCTTGGGTCAAAGAATAATTGCTAACCCCGCATTAAATAACTTGGAACAAAACTGTATCTCATGTCATCACTAATATGACGTACATTTATGGAAAAATCCAGTTGTGCTACTAGATGGATTTCATAACTCAAAAATCTCTTTTTATTTATTTTTCAAGAATTTTCAAAAAAAAAATTGAACATAGGAAAAATAACTTTTGAATATAAAATCAACATTAAAGAGAAAGAGGAGTGAGAAAAGACATGACTTTGATTTGCTACATAAAGAATCCAAGAAAAATTGAATGAACAGAAAAAAAATTGAATTATAATCGAAATCGGATCGGTGAGCAAATCGGTGGCCTTATTGCTTGTTGATTTAATCGGTTCAACTGGTGTGACGTTATAATTATATTTAATATTATATAAATCTATTAAAAATATAAATATATAAAGGAAAAAAATAAAAAAATTGCCTAGTATCTTGAAACTTTTTCCAAATTCTACTTCATACTAATATTCATACATTAATTTAAAATGTCAAATCATAAATAAGATTTGCTAAAAAATCCTTATATAATCTATTGTAACTTACAAAATAATAAACATTAATTCAAATAATATAAAAGTTTCAAATGTAAATAAAAATCAATATAATTTTTAATTTTTAGAAAAAGAAAAAAGAAAAAATCGATTTAAAGTAAAACCGATTCAACAGTTGAACCGATTTTTTACCGATTGACATTAATTTTTTAATTAATTGATTTTATATATCAAATGGAACCGAAATTATGACCGATTTCTGGTCAAACCGGTCGGTCGGGCTCAATGCTAAGAGGGAGAATTATTCACCAAAAAAAAAGAACTAAGTGGGAGAATTCGGGGGGAGTAGAATGGGCCAGGCCAAAATTGCATGACTGAAAGTATCTCGCAATTCTCGGCCAGGGAGCATCCATCGTACAACACACGGTCCCATAGTGATTGTTGCCCTTGCCTGTCCTAATGCATACCCGCCCGCCCCCCAAAAAAAATCCTTTTTTAATAAATTTCCAAAATTCGCTGAGCTTTTTGTTTTTTCCCCCTCTTTTCCTTTCCTTTACGTGTATTAAATAGGTTGTTTCATCTTGGTTTTTCAGATCAACCCATTTCAATTGGGTCTTGCTTAATTACATGGATCTAATTCTTTGGGCCTCATTTGCTTTCAAGAATTGTGTATGATAGATATATAATTTAAATAAATTAAATATTTGATTAGTATATTCGAAATACATAATTGATAAATGGCTCGATATTTATTATAATTAATCATAAATTATGCATCCCATTTTAATGGCCTAATTTGTAATCCTAAAATTGAAGAGCTCAAGGATTAGATAAGAAAAATATGAAATTGCCTCTACTTAAAACCACAAGATTATTATTTTTTCCTAGACTAAATTTGTACATCTATTAATAATTTTTCATAACTAAGATAAAGATCTTCATCTTTTTGGTGAGTGAAGAAGTTGGGCTTATGAGTATTTGCATCCACTGATAACGTGAATCTTCCCGTTTAGAGCAAAAGACCTCAAACTGCAAAAATGGATTAAAGATTTTTTTTAATGGGTTTGTTTATTGCTTACACTACATTGACCTCACTACTTTATAATTTATAGTAACACAGTACTTTTATGTTAAGATTGAGAAATTTGTCCTTGGAATCAACTAATTTTTAGATTGGCAAAGAAATTGTTTCTCATACAATTTGATTGATTTTGTCCAAATAAGCGTAGAGGGATACAAGTAATTATGGTAAAAATTAAAGGTTAATTATGTCATCTTATCAATTATCACAGGAAATAATTCCAAAAAATCAAACAATAAATTGTATAATATTAGAATATCCTTATCTCAAATCTATCAAAGCAAAAAACTTATTGGCCTGTATTGATTTATATGTATTCTAGTATTCTATCATTTACTTATCAATCACATTCAATCCAATCTTTCTAAGCAAACAAGACCTATAGTTATCCAAATCCTAATTAGATCAAGCAAAATTAATTAGTTAATGCAATTTTTTAATTTCATAATCTGATTTTGAATTTTTTTTCTTAAACGAAATATACTTGTTTAACTAAATGGATGACCCTCTTGAATTTACCAATATATCTTCTCAAATTTTTTCATGATCTAATTGTACAATGAAATTCCCTAAATTAATTAAATTCATTAAGTTTTAGAGTTAATCTCATTAAATTTAAAAATACATAAAAGTTATGGTAGATGTGTAATAACACAAAATGAATTTAGAGGTTTGGATGAATAGCAAAGTAAATTTTTTCAATTAAGATTGTCATGCAATTAACGTTCCTTCGTTATCTAATATTCTGATTGGTATCTATGAGGCATAGAATAATAGTTGAAACAATGCCGATCTAATATTTATATATCCTTAATGGATATTAATCAATTTTTAATAAGGGGGCAGTTCAAAGAATTCGTTGTCTAACTCATAAATACGCGTTAATGCCATTAAATTGATACTTATAAAATATGAAATTGGGTTAATTCGCGAGTTCTTCACGTAAGATGTATAGCTTAATTAAATGAAAAAATACTTATAAAATGAGTTATCTGTTTAATTCAGCATGCATTAAACTTGGAAGAGTCTTTACAAATCATGATGTATGTATATTCTCAACAATTCCGCGATTTGATTTAAATCTTGATGCTATTTTTGTTATTGTAATTTCTATACACAAATACGTAATCATTTCTCATAGTTTTATGTATGATTTAGAACTTCATCTAATGTAAATTAAAGGCATAAAATTGATTGTGTTAAACGGATAAAAATTGTGGGAGAAAACAATTACATTGTTAATTATTTAGCTTGTTGGATACTACTATCCTAACCGTGGTTTGTTTGAAAGTCGAGGCAATAAAATCAAACAAAAAATATATGTGGGGTTTATTAAGAATAGATTGAAACACCCTTCAATATTGCAGCAATTACACAAAACTTGTGAGGATCGATACCTTTTCTACTAGCTAGAGATTTGTCCCAACTTGATTCCTTTACAACTCGATATCCTAGTCGTTGATGAGAGTTACATAGATCAATCTCATGCTGCCAATTAGGGACTAATAGTACATGGACATTCCACCCCATAACTGTAAATACCCCTGGGGTTCAGGTTGAGAGCTAGTCTAGCTTCCTGCTAAGCAAGTTATAGAAACTATTGATCTCACTATGTACATCATCCTCACAACTAGGCTTGGTACTAGGGCGGATTTTTCTTAAATTTGAACTTGCCTCACTCTTGAAAAATTATTTTAAAACTCACCCTGTGAATTTTTGGTATGAAAATTTTTACTCACTTCACATTAAAATTGTAAAATCTGCACTTTGCTCCACGTTGCCGCCACCTACCATTTTTTTAAAAAACTATCTAATTAATCATAATTTGATAGTTCAATTATAATCTCATAAAATTATACAAAAGGTTCAATCAACATGATAATATTTAAATATATTAATAAAAAATTAAAATACAAAAAAATTACAAAATATATAATATATTATAATTATATAAGTATTTGGGTGGTGTGGGGTGGGGCGCTCCTGTTCTAAACTTGAACCCACCTTGCCTTATATGAAATTCATATTAAAATCTGTTTTCCCATATATATGGGGTGGGTTTCAACCCACCACGTGTGGGGCGGGGCAGGATGGATGCCCCATATGAAATTGCCAAGTCTATTCACGATATTGACCCTCCTAACCACCTCACAGTGGACTCATAGAGTTTGATCCGAGCCCAAATCCATTCGGGACTTACAAGCCTGTGGGCTAAAATATTATTCCCACTTCAATATGGTCCCCCATATGTACAATACAACACAAAAGCAACTACACTATTGTCGATTTAATCTGCTTTTATTAGGTATTAATTATCAATTTATTGACTTAATTATTGGGTCCTATTATGATAATTGCGGATTTGTGTGAGAGGTAGCATTTGCAAATGGAAAGCATACGGCTATGCGGAGGTAAAGATACCATTTATTTACGCATTTATCCATCTTTTAATGTTTGTGTCACTTTTAAATTGTACAATTTGTTTCCCGTATACCGCATAATTTAATTTCTAATCATAACATAATATTTGCTGACTTTTTCTTAAATTATTACCCTCACATTTTTAATTTTTTGTCATTTGCCTAATTAAACTATTCAACTCAAGACTATGTATGTTTTTCTATTAAATACAGGAAAACGAGAGATGATTTTTCAATTATTCATATTTCATACTTATATTATATATATATGTACACTCACGTGTGAGTGTACAATGTATGATGACTGCATACATTTTCTTTTCTTTTCTTTTTTTTTAATATTTTCATTTTCTACTAAAATCCATTTTAACAACGAAATGACCGCTTCTTTGAATTCTAGTGTTCAAAGTAATCATGTGGTTTGCGACTTTTCTTGCGTACCAAACAGTCTTACCACATCAAGAAAAAGGTTCTTAAGAGATTTTGAAATTGGCCACACCGACAACACTAGGGTCATATTGGGCATTTTAGCGATAGAAACACCCAACAAAATAACAAAAGGAGTGTTTGGCTATGTTTAATGTATGATTATGTTATATATTTTAGAGAAATAAATTTTAAAAGTGGAGGTGGGAAATTTGAGAGTGATATGGGGAGTGTGATGGATTTACATTTTGGGAAATAGTTAGAAAATATTTTGGAAAGGGTTTGTTTATTTATATTTTGGAGTGTTTTGTCAAAATATTTTGGAAAAATGATTTTTGAAAAATGTGGTCAGAAAATGTGATAGTTATTTATTTGTATTTTGAGTAGTAGATGAAAAATTTTCTGAAAGAAAATCGGATAAATTTTATTGTAGATATATTTTTTTATTCGGTTGTTATGGTGAAATGAATATTTTGATATTATTTATAAATGTTCATATATTGATTGTGTGATTGGTGTATGTATATATATTTGTAATGGTGAATTTAGAGTAGAATATTGGGGAAAGGATCTTAGGGTGAATTTTTAAAGGTATCTTGGGAATTATTTTTTGCGTTTTGGGAGGTGGAATTGGGAAATATGATGATTTGTTTATTTAAGTTTTGAGAGTTCAAAAATATTTTGGGAGTTTATAAACAAACAAAGCCAGAGTATTTGTATGTTTGTTTATGTTCTGAGAGTAGATAATTTTTCACTATAGTGGTCGAATCAATGTTCATTGGTGTTTGAGGTGAAAATAAAATTTAGTAATATTTTTCATTTTATGAATAATAACAAAATATATATATATATATATATATATATGGAAAAATGAAAGGTTTTGGGGATAATAAAGGGAAAAAATAAGGCTATGTTGAGAAGACTTATTTTTGTATTTCAAAGTCAAAATAAATGTATATTTGTTCATGATCTCCCAAAATAATTTTGTCTTAGGATCCTTAACCAAAAATTACCAGAGACAGCATCTAATTTTGCTTTGGGGGGTTTCCGAAGAAGATTTTGGGATTCAGATTACCGATTGTACTGGTAATATATTCATGTTTCGTTCTATTTTAGGAGAAAAAAATACGACGATATTTGCTTTTGTTTTGAGGTTTTTATTTTTGTTTTATTTTTTAGTAGTGGGATTGGAGAAGGTATTAAAAATGAAGCAATATTTGATCATATTTTGAAAGAGAAGATAATTTTATAGTATCTTATTTTTCATGTAAATTTTTATTTGGTTAGTGGTGTCACATCATAATCTTATATTATTATATATTATTTTTAGAATGATATAATAATTAAAAATTAGAAATTTTGATTTACATACATATATATATATATATATAGAGGGAGAAAGAGAGAGAGTGTTTTGATTGATGTGATAATTTAAAATGACTAAAATATTTTTAATAATATTTTGGAAGAATAAATTAAATTTGAAAGGAGATGTTTGTTTAAATTTTAAGAGAATTTCAAATATATGAAAACGTTCTCCACAAGTAAAAACAAATGTAGCCTCCATGTCTTTTTACTTTCTTATGTAAGTTATTGTCCGATAATTGATGTCATAATAAGTTTTTATATTCTTAAACTAGCAGTAATTTGTATGTAATTCTTATGTACATAAAATATTTTTAAGTAATTATATTATTTATGCATAATCTTATATTTATTATATTAAAAATTAAAATGCATCTAAAATATATATTTATAATTTGCATGATTATGAAGATAATAATCACATGAAGTAAAAATTTCTCAATTCATTACTAGACTAAAGAAAAAAAATTAGTACAATTTATAGAGTAAGGTTAAATTTAGTATATTTCCAATTTGCTACCATAAGTTCTATTGAAAAGATTTTTTTTTAATAGTACTAGAAGTGATTTGTATGCAGTTTTCATGGGCATAAAATATTTTTGGGTGATTCTATTATTTGTTCATATTTCACATTCGTTGTACTAAAAATTAACACGGATCTAAAATATACATCAATAATTTGTATAATTATAAAATAGTAGTCCCATAAAGTAAATATCATATAATCCATTACAAAGTTAAAGAAAAAAAATCAAAAAATTATTAACAGTGGAGCTTACCTTAAATAAGAAATTATTTTGAATAAATGGTGGTTATTTGGACTTGTAAATTCTATTGAACTCTAGAATTCATTGCACGCCATCCCTGCAAATATAAATTTATTTTACCATATATAACATTAAAATTAATTGTAACAATAACAATAAAAAAACTTAATTTTGCTACAAATAAATGTACAAATACAACTTTAACAATAATCGTACTAAATAGCATGCATTTTAAACTAATCAATTTTGAAAAATTTGATAGTGAAAATTCAAACGAAAGTAACATAGAGTACAAAATAATTCCAATATCAAATAAATAAGAATTATTTATGAATTCAAAAATTAAATGAAAGATTAAAAGAATTTGGCTTATATAACTTCTCAAGTCAATCATAGTTATACTCAAATTTTAGTTGGATGTTAATATTATATCTTGATGGCAAGCTTTGATTATTAGAAAATTGGTATCAGGAACTCTGAATTTAAAATTCTTATCATTTTTACTCTTAACAATAGTTGATTATTACACCAATTTTTTTAAATATTTGACTACTTTTTAGAGGGTATGAAGTAGAAAAAGGACAAAAGTATTGGAATAAGTTTCATTTGTAAGAGTAGAAAGCCTTCATTTTGGCAATAGTGTAGTTATAGAATAAGTAAAATGATAAATTTCGTATTTTTGAAATTTAGTATCATATCTTCCCTTTTAGAGATAGAAGAGGCTTTTTCAATAATAGTATAGATAGACACTATTTTTGAGGTAACAATAATAATTGAAAATTTTATTTTTATCTAAAATAATGATTGACAAATAATATATTTTGATCATTGTAATGATTTAAAATTATTAGAATTTGTAACAGTAGTTTCCAGAAAAAAGGGCTTTGTTTTGGAAAAAAACTATTTTGGGAGAAGGGGCTTCTAGAAGTAGATTTCTAAAATATGATGCACGTTTGATTTTATTTTAGGGGTTGTTGGGATTGTTTTAAGAAAAATATTATGTATAATTTTATTTTGGGATGATATACCAAATCAACAAGTTTTTTATTGAGGTAAAAAGGTGTATTTATATTAGCTTTTTTACATGCATTGTTATTATGAATTGGGAGACATATGTGTGCATGTATTAATATAATGAGATGGCCAATTTTTGAAGGGAACAGGTTAAGAGTTAGCAGAGGCCAGAGTGAGAGCATTTTTGACCTAGTTTATACCATCTTGGAGCATGACCTTGGAGATCCATCATCCAGTTTACAGCAAAAAGTCTGGGGAAGTAATTTAATGGTCATTTTTATTGAAATAAAAAATATGATTGTCAGCTTATGCTTGCTGTCAGTAAAAAACTTTCATTTGTAAACAAAAATACCAACTAATATTATAAATAATTAAAACTTACAAACTAACTAAATAATAATTTTTCCAATAACAGCAAACCCCAAACTAAATTAAATATTTATTTCTTATTCCAACCTAATTTAATCAATAAAATATAAAAAAAAGTAAATAATAATATATTATTAACAAATTAATATTATCCCATTAAAATGTTATTTTCAATACTTTTTTCAAAATCTCGAACTATTAACCCAATCATATTCTTATTTTCACACAAAAAACAGCAATACAATGAAAATTATGGGTGTTCATAGGTCGGGTTGGGTCTGCTTTGCAAGAAAAATCAATTCAAATTAATTAAATTTGATCGGGTTGGGTTAGGTTAATGTTCATAAAATTAGATCTTTAAATCCGAACCAAACTAATCCAATTTAGGTCCGGTTGGTTCGGGTCGGATAATCAAGTTTACCTTTTTATTTTTTTTCTTTTTTTTTCCTCCTCCTTATTTTTTGTATATAAAAAACTATATACTAGTTAAATTGTAAAATTTCAATTTCTTCAACCAAATGATAAAAATCTAAATACATATGAAGAAGACAAAAATAAATTTATCAAACTTCAACTCATTTCAAAGAGACTACCAACTAAAGATGGGAAACTGAAGAAAAATAAGACAAAAAAATAATTTATTTTTTTAATTTTAATCAGATTAGTTAGATCAGGTCGGGTTAGTTTGTGTATACAAAAATAAAATCCGAGTCCAACTCAATTATTATGAATTTGGATAAGATTTTATCCAATTGGACTCGGTTACTCAATCCAACCCAAACCAATTAAATTAGTTTAACTTGGATTGTCGGGTTTATTGGATAAATACGATCTGATAAACATCCCTAACGAAAACAGTTCACAAATAGTTTGAAAATTTATGGCATTGAAAGTACTCTGAGTCAAAATTTTGGTTATGCTTTATAAAAATTTTATAGAATGAAAACATTCCCAGAAAATGCCCCCAGCCATCATCAAAATTGTTACCATGTTGTGTATACGGCACATTCAAATATATGTGCAGAATTAATTAAATTTGCAAAAGAAATTAATTACTATTTTTTTTAATGTAACGTTTTACTTCATGCGTTGAACTAAAATTTTCACTGATATTGAAAACTTATTTAAAAAAAATTAGATTACAAGAGGGTAAAACGAAATAAGAATTCGAAAGAGAAAGAAAGAAGATTAATAAGACAAGACACAAAAAGGATAGAAAAATATAAGTTGGCAAGGAAAAATAATGAAATGGAAAAAGTAATGTTTACGGACCAAAAATGATAAGGAATGGTTAGTGCGTCGCAGTGAAATCAGATTAAAATTGAATGATTTTAGAGGTGGAATGCAAATAGAAAAAGAATGATGTTGGTGACGATTTATATTTTAGTAAGATATGTTTATAGAGAAATCTGAGTGAATGCATTAGATCACTAAAAAAAAATATGTTTTTACTATGATTAATTATTTGTAGTAAATACTTATTATTAAGTGTAGTAAAAAATTATTAACTACATTTGTGTTATACTTTTCTAGCCGTAAGCATTGCAAGCGAGGTAAAAGCTTTGCTACACTTTTCTAATCATGGTAATTGATTTTTGCTAATAAATTATCTTCAATTACTACAAATTTAATGCCGGATAGAAAGCTATCAAATGCACCACCATCTTTTACTACAGTAAAAAAATTGTAGTATATAGTAGTTAATTGCCACACTTTGAAAAGTGTAGTAAATATTTAAATTATTCTTCACCACAATTAAATGTGGTAAAAATCAATAAATTTGGGGAATTTACTTTTTATTTATATACACACGCATTGTAGGAGCTTATCAAGATTCGAACTCTTGACTTTATTCTTATGTGTGTGTTAAAGTGATGCCACCAGAACAATGATCATTTTGTTATTAATTAGCTAATTTAAATATATTTTATTAGTCAATCAACTTTTCTTTTAATAATAAAAATTATGGGAGACAAATATTTATTTTACCCCCAAAATTGGGATTTTCTTACTATTTTGAGGAACTTCGCTAGTTAGCTAAATTAAGTATTTGATTAATTAATCAAATATTTTTTAATAATAAAAATTAGTGGGAATTTTTTTCTCTTACCTCTACTTTTATTAATTAAAATCATAAGTAGTTAGGAATTTTTTTGGGGTTTTATTAGTTAATTTAATTTTTTAATTAATTAATTAATATTTTAATAATAAAAATTTGAAGCAATTTTTTAATTTACCTTGAATATTATTTATTAAGCATTACTTCCAACATATTTTTCTTCTTTTCTAGTGAAAAAATTTTGATTTAAAATCCTAATCTTTGCATTCAAATTTTTGTAAGTTTTATTGTTTTTACTTCATTAATGAAAAAGTATGGTTAATTCATTAACTTTTTGCTGCAGTTTATGTAAATTTGTTGTAAATGTGCAATATTATTCACCTCATATAAAAATTGTAGTAAATAAGTATATTTTTTGCTACGATAAGATGAAATGTAGTATTGAATATAATTTTTACCACATGTTTGGAATTTTATACCACAATAGTAAAATTATAGCAAATAATCCTTTTTTACTACATTATTTTCAATGAAGTAAAAAATATTGTAGCAAAAAGCATATTTTCTTGTAGTGGATTGATAGTGATCGACTTTCTCACTTTCAAACTGATAGAATAAGCGTCAATCAAATTTTGTAACTTAAAGGAAAAGTATGTTTAGATTATCGATGTGGTCTTTAACTAAAACTCTCTTATACTTAAGTTTGGTCGAGACAAAGAGGATAAAGTAAGAGAGTAAAGAAGGCTGAGTTGGTAGTTGTTAACGTACCTATAGGATTTATGAAATGGAGTATTTATAGTGGGAGTCAATCTTGAAAGTGAGATGTTGAAATGACTATTGACTTCATATAAAAAAGTACAATTTGACTAGGGCTTGGGGGTACTTGGGTTTTTCTTCAAGGTGTCAGCCAACACATTTTTGGCCATCTGGGTAATACAATGGTAAGCTATTATATTTATTACGGAGGTGACTGATTGATGTTGCATTTCATACAAATAAAAAAAAGCGAACAATAGTATTAAAAGCGGAAGAAGATGACCAACTGAAAGCCTGAAACTTATTAAATGAGGTTGCTAGCACCAAATACATGTGTCCCTGACCTCACGGGGTCAACATTCATAATTTGCTACTCGAAATATATCCTGCTTTTGCATATGAGACCGATCCTATACAATCCTTGTTCAAATCGATGTATCGACTTGTGGGCGGTTGATAGCATTGGAAATCCACCAAAATATTGAGACGATTCCCCTCAACACTAGCCGACTTGAGGACTGTCGATGAGATTGGTTAGACAAGACAATGTCTCATCCACTTGAGAAATGGGGACTAAGTTTAGACGAGACAAAGTTGTATCAAGCTAACTTTCGAGCTTTCCGTTATCAATTGATATGACTTATTCTATATGTCGTATGTACAAGAAATGAAAAAGGAATGAAATCATTATTTTTTACCTGATTCCAATATCATAATTGGTAATAGGGAGGATGGAATGAAACTTTTTACAATGACCAAATTACTTTGTTGTAGAAAATTAATAAAATAAAAATATTTATTAGTAATTATTTCTTATATATTACTGCAAAAAGATGTTTGTGGGGTGCATTTACAATTAGGTACTTGATGAAGTTAAAAGTCATTTATTGTGAAAATGGTGGTGTTTGGGCTAATTCGACCAGGGAGGTCGAATAATTCAAGTGATATGTTTCTCGAAATTTGAGATCTGCAATAATAGTACATATTAAACTAGTCGAGGTACTCCAGCGAAGGCACTTCAACGCTCCAGTTAGTTTTGGTTGAAAGAGGATAATCGAACAAAATATTAAGAGCTTATAGTGTATTTGGCATTACCCAGAGCGTAGCTGGTAATGAGGTATTTATAGCCTTCTCCTGGTGTGTAATATGTTGAAGGTGCCCCTATCAGGTGTAGAGGGCTTTAGTCTTCGCTAGGGGGTTAATGATTATTTCAGATTCCAGTACTGTTCTAGGTGGCATTATCTCTTATTTTTCAGGGTGAATAGTACTCTGGGTAGGCACCTCTCTGTCAAAGATGATGATAGGATTGGTGGCAGAAACTGTACCGGTTGTCACATGTCATTAATGCGGAGGCATGCTGCTTGTCTAAACATTAAATGCGGTGAAAATATGAGTCAGTGCTGGAGTGAACAATCTGATCGATTATAATTGAACAAATATGGCGGTCGACCAGAGAAATGGTTGAATAGGTTAAATGGTTTGAAACCTCCCGTCGAACACGGTCAGGAACAATATGCTCGACCAAGCAGTTGTTGTTGAGGGGTCCAGCCCAACTGGGCCCCAGAAGTAATATTAGGCAATACATGTTAAATGGGCCTATTGTAAACCTGTTAAACTATCTCATATCAGTATTAGATAGTTTTAATACCACTTTTAACATTATTCGAATTATACAGTCAATATATGTACTTTATATCTTGCCAACTATGTTGTATAAGTTTATGCAAAAAATTTATAGGCACAATTTTGTTTCTAAAATTACTTTTTCTATTATTGTAACTCAACAAACTCTTTAGAACTTTTTGATAAAATATTATTAAAAAAATTATAAAGTATCATTTAACTAGACTACTTAATGTTTTTGTTAAGGTTAGCATGCTTATATTGCTTTTTACAAATTTAATTTGAAGAATCATTAATAGGATCCACGATTCTCCGGTTATCATTTTTGTTCTTCTTCTTTTTTTTTTAATCATTTGAAAAAATGTGAAAATAAGAAATATTTTGAATATATTTATATTTTATCAGGCGTGGACCAAGTCAATGACGCCTCTACTTTTTTCTTAAAAGAATTGAGAGGCACATAATTATTTTTATTTTTATTATTTGTATTTTTATAATAATATTATTTTATAATTGATGATCATCACATTTGTCCACAAATATGAAGGCCAATTTTTTTGAGGTATTGTTTTCTCTGGCACATATGTGATGAAGAATTTTGCCCTAAAAATGTGCCTCAAAGTGGAGTGGGGTGGGGTGGGAGGGGAACTTATAAACTATCTCAAGCCGTAGACTCCTTTCAATATTGGACAACTAGGTATCATCATTACTCCCCTCTCTCCAGTTGAGGGACATGGGCGTGGGAAGAAAACACATGGCCATTGTTCTCACAAACAATGGATATTGTTCAGAAGTGGAACGAGGGTCCTTTCAATGAGGTTTTTGCTCTAGATTGCATTTGTGTAAAGTTAGAGGTCCATATTTTTTTATGAGTATTTGTTTTTTTTTTTTTGTCTCTTTTGACTTTATGAGTTGATATTTATACTGATTAAGGTTTAAGCGTTCATCTTGATAGACTTAATTAATTAAGTTCATTGGTCTTTGATTTTATTTATTATTTATTTAATTAGACCCTTTTACTTAATTTTTACTTTTTACGAGTCTTAATTTAGCATATCAATGATATATTAATATTTTTATAATATTGCTAAAATATACAAATAAATTATATATTAAAATAAAGACACATAGCAATCAAATAAGTTGGAACATAATATTAAACATTTATAAGGTTGTTTTTTTATAGATGTAAAAAAATTTGTTAAATTTTGGAGGGTAATTTTGTCAAAAATAATATAAGTTCATTTTCGACAGATTGTGAATGGTTAAACCCATACTCTTTTATTTATATATACGTACATCGGCAATTTATTAGGTCTGAACCTTGTCTTCATATTTTATGTGTGGGACTCATGCCATTGGTCCAAAAATTAATTGGCTAAACTTATACTTCTAGGAATGTGGGTGCCTATAGAAATAAGCTTTAATGCACGGATATGAATACAGCGGCATATTAAATTTTAAAATTTTAGGATACGGCACGACACTGACACAGTTATCATAATATATAATTTTATATAAGTATTTATTAGTCATATTAATGTATGTAATAGATCGACGTAAAGTGAAAAAAAAAATCAACAGTAAATATTAAAATAAGTATATTTTAAATTCAGATAAATAACGAATCCCCTAAATAGGAATAAGTATTAGACTTCATGTAAATTATATAATAAAATTTTCAATACAAAAAATTGTAATATTGGTCATAAAAAATGTGATAATATAAGAATTATAAGCAATAACATTTGAAAAGATTTATACTTATCATCAAAGATTTGCCATAACTTATCAATGGTGATAACTTATTGTTGCCACTATTAAATGTGTAAAAATTATTATTGGTGATGGAACAAAAAAAATTTGTTATTTACACACACATATATATAATTAGTGCCAAGTTTTCTATTATTGCTTACTATTGTTTATAAATTTTCTTTTTTTTTTCTGTAATGTGTCAAGTATCTAAATTTATTAGGATATCATGACGACATAATCATAGTGAGATTTTGTACTAACTTTGGTTGTCATTTAAAAAGTTTTTATATTATTTATTAGCTCTTAATTTTGTGAAGCTTAATTATATATATATAAAAAAAAGCACCGTTGTGTCTTGGCCATGTCGAACACGTCCTTTAGCCATGTCTGACACCGTGTCAGATTTTATCTTTTTTATTTTAATTTTCGAACACTTATTTGCCATGTCTAACATGTATCAAAGTTGTGTTTGTGTTCGACACATGTTGAACATTCTACAGAATGATTTTTTGATGTGTCCGTGCATTATAAAAAATAAGGAGTATCATCTTTAAATTATACTAAACATGAGTTTATGAATGAATTTTAATATATGCATTCTTACTATATTCTTGCATGTCAATTACAACATAAAAGGATCTTCTTTAATTAGAAAGGATTAGCTAAAATGGCATAATCGACGTATAAAATTAATTTATTAATTAATTATTTTTTCGTATATTTTTTAATTACTTTATATAAGTTCACGATAAATAAAAATATTTAAAATACAAGAGGATATGATAATTTATAAGAAAAAATATGAGAGAATCAGAACACAAAATAGGAGTATCATAATGAAGAGAAAAAGTACCAAAAGATATTGATAGTAGCCCTTCCACTTATAAATAGAATAGTATAGGTAAAACAATATGAATATTGAGTGGTAAGAGATAAAGAATATATTATTTTAATAATATTTGTACTATACGAGTACCTTATTAATTAATTTGAAATCTTATTTTTTGAGTTGTAATATTAATTATATTTTAAAAATAATGATAAGG
Organism: Jacaranda copaia; assembly: GCA_014898725.1. Lineage (NCBI taxonomy): Eukaryota > Viridiplantae > Streptophyta > Magnoliopsida > Lamiales > Bignoniaceae > Jacaranda > Jacaranda copaia. The sequence goes on from JACGDI010005846.1 coordinate 287,680, forward strand.
TAGTTAATTATATTTGCTTGTTTCCTAATTCTTTTTTATTTCCATTAATTACTTTTATCCTCATGTTATTTTAATTCATCTTATTTTTTATTTACTCTAAAAATTCAAATAAAATGTATTATTAAAAATATGGATAATATCATATAATATATAACAATAAATAAATAATTTATTTATTTTTATATTATGAATTTATTACTACACTCGTAGAATATAGGTATAATTCTATTACGTAAATCCAACCAAATATTAGCGATATAATAGTAAAAAGTTGCTTATCTGGCGTGGGTATATTCTCAAGGAGTCACGGAGTCATGCGAAGGTCTGCTTACCAAACTGAGTCCCGACAAACCACACCGAGGCCGTGACTGTGAGTGTGTGGGAGAGAGAACACACACTAATAGACACACACCCACACACACACACAAATACATACATATATGTACTTCAGTGTAAAGGCTGTAGTGCTTATTTGTTCTCAGTTTTAGTCTTCTTTGGTGTCTTTTGCTCTTACTGACGGAAAACAGGAAACAGGATTCTGCTTTCACAGATTGCGTCAATGTGTTAAAGCTGCTTCTTTTACCTGGCCCATCTACATGGAATTCTCGATTCACAATGCTAAACTCGATTCGTGAAAGCTGCCATTTTCCTTTTATATACACAAGCACTTTAGCCTGTGCAGATTAGTTCGTGAATTGTTTCTGCGGTGTATGTATTTGTGTTTGTAGGAAAATTGTGGCGGAGTTATCGGTGGCTTCGTTGAATTTTGAAGGTGGGTTTATTGATTTGTGTTTATTCCGTTTTTCTTTTTGTTCATTTTAGTCAATGGAATGAGTCAAACAATCTTTTATTGTTTGCAGCCTTTTTTCGTTTCTATCTTCTCTCTTTGTCGGAGCAAAGAAAGCCAGATGAGGGGTAATGGTATTACTGTATTAGTTTCTCTCTTCTTTTCTTTTTTGCTTTTCTGTTCTGGGAGCTGTATCACTGCAATTCTTGAAAATCTGGGTTTAGATTTTGGGAATGATTGTTTGAATTCTCTCTTTCTTCGGGTCTTTTTTGCAGTCAAGAGTTGAGAAAATTCATTTTGGAGCTCACATTGTGGTGTGGAAGTTGCATGCTGAAGGAATTATTTTGCATCTGCTTACTTTTGGTGAAATGTTAAAAAATGGAAACTTGGGAAGTGAAGTTTACTGAAATATTCATCAACTGAGCTAGAAAAACTGCTGAAAAGGTAGAGTTCTGGTGAGGAAAAAAAACTGATCTTTCAGCCATATGCTGATCTGGGATGTGTACATGTTTCTTTGGTTTATCTAAATTGTTTGAGGTTCAAGGATAGATTTTAAGGCAGTCTGAAAATGGCATCATGGGAGCATTTTGGGCAAATAGCCAATGTGGCCCAACTGGCTGGACTCGATGCTGTGAGGCTAATTGGAATGATAGTGAAGGCTGCAAACACGGCCCGAATGCACAAGAAAAACTGCAGGCAGTTTGCGCAGCATCTGAAGCTGATTGGGAATTTGCTGGAGTCACTTAAGATTTCAGAGCTCAAAAAGTATCCTGAAACTCGAGAGCCATTGGAGCATCTTGAGGATGCATTGAGGAGGTCTTACATTTTGGTTAATAGTTGCCAGGATCGAAGTTATCTTTATCTGCTTGCGATGGGGTGGAACATTGTTTACCAGTTCAGGAAGGCTCAGAGCGAGATTGATCGATATTTGAGGATCATACCTCTCATTACCCTTGTTGATAATGCTCGTGTTCGGGTATCGGTTTCCTTCTTCTTTGATTGGCAATTGGTTATTTGTTCAGTGATATATGAATGTTGATAGTGGCTGTTTCTTTGTATTGCAGCTGAATCTTTCTTTATCTTCCAACTTCTGTCCTGATTCATGCAGTTCTGTTAGATTTGTGTATTTCTGTGTTAATCTCAATATAAAGTTGGATATAACTGGTGACGTGGCTAATTAGTATGAAAATTGAGACATTGGTGGATATTATATGGTGAACTTAATTGGTGATTCTTGAAATTTTCTAATATGATTTGGTTGTTTTCTTGGTTGTATTGTGTTATCTTGCTGGTGTCATGTAGAATTTACCTTTTTCTATGGTAATTCAGCATTACTTTTCTGTTGTTGGTTCTTTATGGACATTTTACCTAACTTTTCTGCTGCAAAAATGAAAATGCGACTGAAAATCCACCTGCAGTTAAGATGTCGGTATGAGAAAGAAGGTTTTCCTTACAATGGTTGTTAGGACAGTTTCTAAGGCACCTAATTTGAGGAAATCTTGAAGTGAAATATATGGCATGTCACAGTATGAATATGAGCAAAAGTGCATCTAGATCTACGAAGAATTCACAATCAACTAGTAGTCAATCAAAGGAAGTAGTGTAGCAATCAGCTATAAGGGGAGAAGTATCCTACAAGTCTACAATTATTTAAAAATAAGCAAAATATGTTTTTGGATAAGGGTGCTTGTTGCAATTATACAAACTACAACTGTCTTTATTGTGGTCAATGCAACGTTCCCTTCTCTTCATGCATTTTGCTTGAGATGGTAAAGAGAACCAACTGTAAACTTATTATGACTAATTCAATTGCAGAATGTGACTTAAAGACGTATTATTGGGGGAGCCTATCATCTTTTTTGACTTGGGTGGATTTGAATATAAAATTCTATTGACTGTTTTTCCATCAACTAATGATGTAATATTGCCCATATCCCATGTTCTTGCAGATTTATATCAAAAGAAAACATGAAACTCTCTTTGCTCAAATCATACGTCTGGAGATGATTAAATTTGTTTGCTAATTTGCATTCATATATCTCAAAACTTCTCTACATATCATCATCATCAGGCAGAATAATACTGGGATGCATAGGCTACTTTCAGCTCATGATGGTTACTTTTAATTCGATCTCAAACATATCATGCATGGCTTTTTAATACTGTCAGGAACGACTCGAAATGATTGAAAGGGACCAACATGAGTATACACTGGATGATGAGGATAGGAAAGTGCAGAATGTGATTCTGAAACGTGAGCCCTCACATCATGACACCATTGTTTTGAAGAAAACTCTTTCTTGTTCCTACCCAAACATGCCCATTGACGAGGCCATACGAAAGGAAAATGAGAAACTTCAATTAGAACTGCAACATTCACAAGCTAATTTAGATGTTGGCCAGTGTGAAGTGATTCAGCATCTGCTTGAAGTTACGGAAACTGTTGCTGCAACTTCTTTGCCAGAAAAAACTTCCTTTGTGAAAGAACCCAAGGCGGAGCAGGTCTATATAGATGTCAGTGAAAAAGGACCCTATGATAAAAGCTACACTAATGACAGTGAAAAACAGGCAGCTTCAGGGTTGGTTTTCTCTGTATTCTTCACTTTTTGCTAAATTGAATTACAATTTGCTGTGTTTAACTTCAGTTCTGCTGTAATCATCTATTATGCTGTTCTCCAATTCTATCACTAATTATTTACGTTAGATATAGTTCGAGTAGAGGTGAGGATATGTGCATGTATTCCCAAATTCATAAGACAACCGGTATTCCGTGCTTCAAGTACAGCGCCTTTATTTTAATGCATATGAATCGAGTTGAAGGTTTTATGCATATATGTAGCATTATAAATATTTTGTGTATCTACATACCAAGTTCTACCTCCTGCTGAAGTACTCTTAATTATATTGCTATTTTTCTTTACAGGCACACATCTTCAATTTCCTCCAGACATGATTTGCTATCATCTAAAGGTTCCCAGGATGAATGGCATTCAGATTTACTGGGCTGCTGTTCGGAACCTCTTCTGTGTATGTCCCTCCACGTTTTTTTTATCTTTTGCATTGTAGTTGCACATGTTTTGCTTGTTATTCTTAAGTCATTATAAAACAAATTGTTTTCTGGTAGACAGTGTCTTTCTAATCTTTTCGAACACAACTATTTTATGAATTGTTGGTGCTAAAGTATGGCAAGTTATAGTTTTGGACATAATAAGGGTGAGACATTAACTTTTTGCTGAATGATCCCTGTTTATTTTATTATTTGCTTCTTTTGGTTGAATAAAGGAAACGGAGGAATTTTCAACTGAGAAAGGGAGAGGGAAGGGGGGTTGCATACCGCCAATATATGTATTTTATCCTTGATCAAAAGTCAAGTTCTGGAAAGAGGAGTAACATGAGGTGTTGCAATAACATGCTTGGGCATTATGCTTTTGTGTTATCATCTCCTCTCTTAGCTAATAATACTAGTAGTGCTAGCAACTGCTATTGAATGTCAAAACTTCCTCTGTTAATTTTAGCCGGTTGACTTTTTCTGGAGTCAATTGAATTCCAGTTTCATAGTTTTATCAAAGAAAGCTCAACTGGTAACTAAATGGAATGAGGTTAAATTTTCTTCATAAAATGATTAATTGACTAGAATGGCCATGGAAGAGTTACTTTTGTTTTCTTAGTAACTTTATCACTTGACTATTATTTGAAGTGAAATTAAAACTCACATAAATTTTAGTTTTATCAAAGAACTCTTCTAAATTAGTAAACCAGTTATAATGAGATCATATTTTCTTTAGATAATGGTCAAATGATCAAAAAGGACAGCTATTGCTTAGGGAGTCTCTCCCCTTTAATGCTATCGACAAGTAACAAGAAAAGAGGGTCATTGTTATTTCGTGTAACTACAGAGTTATCGAAAAACCACTCTGGATAAACAAATAGAGTGCATTATTAGTTGCTATTAGGCGGATATTACTGGGAGAGACAATCTAGTTGAAAACAAGTTCTGCACTTTATTGTTGGATAGACAAGTTAACATCCTCCTGCTATCGCTTAACCTGTTCTTGGTCTTGTTTCCATTTTGGTGTGTTTTCTTTATCCTTTATTATAAAGAAAGAAACTAATTCTGTTTCAAAGAGAGCCAGGTGCATGTATCCTTGTAGCAGTCCTGTTCCTGTAGATCATTATTGTACTCATATGTATACTCAGTAACTTATACAATCTGCAGGCATAAAAACCTTCCTTTTCCCCTGCGGCACATTTTCCCGAATTGCTTCGGTGGCAACTAATAGACACATCTGTAAGTTGTTCTCTCAAACTTCAAACTTCAACTCTATATGTACACCTGCACAAGGAATTTTCTGATCTGTGTGGTTTTGCTTCGGGGCAATCATTCAGCATCTCTGTTTGTGATGGTGGAACTACATAAAAATCTACTAGAATCTTAACTACAAAATTTGAGTTTGCATCACCATTTGGTCATAACAAAAGGTTTTTTAATGCTTCCTAGAGCCAATAAAAAACATTTTTGACTATTGTAGCCGTGTGATGGTATCTTCAATTTTGATACACCCAGTTGATGCTGAAATGATTGTCATGTGTGACGATTAGCTTGCTTGTACCTGGTAAAAGAGTTGAGGGGATTGATCAACCCACATCAACAAGTCCACTTACAGGGTCAAAGGCTTTGACAATAAAATTATATATATTTATATGTAGATCCAAAAAAGATGCTATAATATATATGGTAGGCAGGCTAACATTTTTGCAATCAAACAGAGACTACTACTTTTTTGCCCAAAGAAGTTGCCACATGTTGATTCCTCAAATATCGTCTAGGAAGATTGAAAACAGACAGTATGTTCCAACTAGGAAAAAAAAATTTGCATACCTTATCCTTAATACAACTAGTGTAAGAACATGAAAAAGGGGCATAAATTAAAGAAATTTGTGGTGCACAAACTCCAAGAACCCTGTATTCTTCAATCATGGGGTTCACTATTGATCTAAACAAAAAATCTGAACTCGATAAGTTATGGCTATGTTTGGATCTGCTTTGCATGTTGTGGGGACATTTTGAGGAAATTCTTTCGGGAAGTGGGTTTTGAGAATGCAATATATGATGGTTTAAGTTTAGGGAGTTGTTAGAGTTTGTTTTGAAATAAATTTATATGTTTATTTTTGTTTTGGAAGGAACATTTTCTACTGTAAATATCAAATCAATTAGTCTTGTTAGGGTTAGCGGGGGTAATGATAAGATTTGGTGTTAGCTTTTTAATGTCTAAATAGGATGATTATGAGATGTATATGTATTTGCGTAATGATTACATGATGATAGTGAAATAATAAATGATGATTGGGAGAGTGCTTTTTGGGGTGCTGGCCTTTTTTCTTTTTTCGTTTTTTTTTCCCCTTCTTTTTCTTTTCCCCCATTCTTGTGGGGTGTCAAAAATCCAAAATACCCACCACGATCGCATAAAACATTAAAACTTCTCAAGAAAAATCCAACAAATATGTATATTAATATAACAATCAACACTGTTGATTATATACTTACATCCCCACTGAAATACCTGTAACTCTTCTTCTTCTTTTCATGTTAGAAAAACATTCTCTTTTTTGTTCACCACATTTACCAAGCTTCCATTGTCATTAGGAGAGGGAGGGAGGGTAGGCTAAGTGATCCTTTGTCTTCAATATTGTTCCATTTTCTAGAGAAAATTAGATTAAAACTTAATTTGATCTGTCACCATTTTCATCAAGGAACCCAGTTTTAAAACAAAAGTATAAACTAGATCGAAATGGATGCATTTTCTTTCTTTCTTCTCTTTTGGAATGAAAGTGAGAATATCCTAGAATTGAATATATGATGTGGAAAGAGATAAATCAGCTATAGCATGAGCAGGAATGTGGTCTGTTGCATTTATATTTGTCTTCGGCACTCCTCTTTCCTTAAATAAAATCATGGAACAGATCTGAGCAGCTTTCCTGTCTTCAATTCATTAATTATAGTTGCTTCCTCCATTTGTTGGTTTCTTTCTGTCTAATTCCTTAGACTACGAATAATGCTTCTGATTTGCAGCCCCCGCCGAAGCCTGTAATGACTTGATGGCTTATTCTTTAATATTGTCCTGCTGCTGCTATACTTGTTGCATCAGAGGCAAACTTCGGAAAATGCTAAACATCAAGGTAATTACTCTATGGCCTTGCATCAAGATCCATTTGACTGCGACGTGCAATCTATGGCTAGCATGAATTTGATCAATTTTGAGTAGAACACTTGCTCAGAGCAACTGGAAACTATATATAGAAATATTAGACAATTAAATCTTTGTGCTGCAAAGTCTTTGGTCTGTCCTGGTTATTACAACATAAACTCGGAATTTACTCACTAGATTTTGTGGACATCTTGTTTGTGTCTCTGCAGGGAGGCTTAGTTGACGATTTTCTGTCCCACCTAATGTGCTGCTGTTGTGCCCTTGTCCAAGAATGGCGGGAAGTCGAGATTCGTGAAGATAAAGGTATCAATCTCCACTCTGGGCTCAATTGATTCACTGAGAAAACCTACCCTAGTCACTTTAAAGGTTTAGACACTGGGGAACTCGAGCAGTCTCATCTCTAGGTTTACGGAAAACTAGATTACATTTTAAAATTACATCATTAGAAAGGTGTACCGGGGGGACATGATTTGCATTTCGATAACCTGTCAACTTCTCATGCTTGCACTTCCAATTTGCAGGTCCTCAGAATACAAAAACAAGCCCCCCAGCTATCCAATACATAGAATATTAAATTGATATTGGCTCCATTGTTCAGATTATATGTTTGTATGCATTAGAACATCCTGTACAGGTAAAAATGGCTTGCAGCCCAAATGATAGCACTTTTGCGATTGGGTTTTTCTGTTTGTGACTGTAAAGTGCCAGTCTAACATGTCGTAGATATTCTTCTGAGGTCACATAAAATTTGAAGCTAAAGTTTGTTACTAGATTTTGACTTGCTTTTCTTTCCTATTTTTCCTCGGCTCCTATATGTACCTGCAAGATTCTTTTATCCCCTGAATTTCTATTGTACCATCTCATCTTTTTTATTACAGTTTCCCGTTCTTGTTTGTGTTACACCACATCCACATGGAATGCCATTGACAATGTTCTCACCTAAATCTCTTATTGGATGGATACATCACACGTATGCTACAATTTATCTCATGCGGTACCATTTACATATTGCAACAATTGCCTATGCTTATAACATTTTTTTGGACGATCCAGAGAAGTACATGCAAAACCAATTTCCAATATTTTTTTATATATGTTTTTTTTTTGTTTGAATATGGATCGAGTTATATGACCTTATTACAAGAATTTTAGTGTGTTTGGTAAATCTAATTAAAAAGTTTTATGGGGTCGCACATTTTATAAGATTTTAAATTTTATTTAAATATAAATTGTTAAAGTGTTTGAATAGAATAAATTTAAATAATTTGTAAGATAATTTTGTAATTAATTAAAATAATTTTTTAAATTTTTAAAAATTAATTAGAAACTTTTTAATTGTTGTTACAAGGACTCAAAAGATTTAATTTTTTTTTATGGTTATAGTTTTTTTTTTTTTACTGTTATGATAGTATTTATAAAATTTTAGATATTTTAAAAAATTTATAAACTCATTGAAACTTCGTTTTATTTTGCCAATGCATAATTAAAAAGGATATAGTCTATGCAGTTTTTGATCTATTTGTTTCTTTGATGCGTCAAAATTAAATTACCGATTTATTGTGGAAATTGATCAAATAAACTAATGCAAATATGGTTAGTGATTTTTTTCAACCCTTTGTATTGTATTATATTATACATAGAGGATAATACAAAGTAATGCAGTTCAAAAGTTATAAATCCATAAATAAGTATCTACGTCCTTTCATATTTGCATAAGCATAATAATATTAATAATTTACAACAATTAAAAGATAATAATTCTATAAATATTTGTGATTTAATAGTTAACTTATTAATATATTACTAATATGTAAACATTATTATTATTTTGGATGTTATGTTGATATTTTTATTAGTCATGTATAGGTTAAGAAATAAGATTTTTTCTTAAAAAAATTATATGTAATAATTAATACTTAAAGCATAGTAAAGCACAATTTATTTCTTTAGCGATCTGCTACTAACATCGGACAATATTTTTTAAGAGTGAATTATATCCAGATTTTCTGAGATTTGGCCTAATTACAAAAATCCTTGTTGTTTCAAAAATTACATTAGCCCCTTGAAGTTTGAAACTAAATGTAATGCTAATGGAATGTGTGGAAAGTAAAAATGTCTTGCCATTAAGAATTGGGAAAAAAGAAGAAAAAAAATCAAAAAATTGATAGAATTATAAAAAAAAAAAACATAAATACCCTTGGGCCTATTTGTAATACTTTTGAAATTGTAAGGATTTATTTGATATTTATTTATTTTAAATTTTTTAAGAATCTAAATACAACTTTAATAATTTTATTTGAATTTAAATATAACTTTATTATTTTTAAAAAAATTCAAATATATTATCTTATATAATAATAAATCAATTTAATTAAATTATTTGATTGGACATCAAGGAATACATGCTTATTTGATTGATGTTGCTAAAATATCACTAAATTTAATTATTATATATTAAATAATTTTATATGATATATTATATAATACATTTTAAGAGTAAACCAAATTAATAATTAAATTAAATTTTATTTATTATTTAAAAAATAAAATAAGTAAAATAAAAAATAAAACATTAAATCTATTACCTTCCATAGTATAATGGTGCGTGTATATTCATATATATATATATAATAGAAAATAGTTCACCGTGCATTGTGCGGTGTTGCCCATGGATTGCCCATGGATCCTATCTATTGTTGAGATTTTACCAGTTATTCTTTAAATAATAATTAATTCTAATTTATAGGGCAAAACACAATTAGCACCAACAAATCAATTAAAAATTTTCTAATATATACATAGACTAAGTGTGGTTAACATATTTCACGTTTGAAGATGATTTGATCAAAAGTAAGGTTTGTTCATGAGTTAGCATAAACCACTTGACTAATTTAACATATCGTTTAATGTAATTGAGATAACCGAATGATCAATAGTTCACTCTAGTATTAAAAAATATAAAAAACTCAATGAAGTTATTATTGTTTCAATCTTCTTTATACATTTAGGAGCTAAGACCATTCCAATTTTTCCTTTCACCTCCCCCCGGGTTCCATAATTTGAATCCTTAAGTAAAATGTGTAAAAAATTCGTGCCAACTTGTGAGATGAAAATTACACTTTTAACATTGAACACATTTTAATTGTCATCAGAAACTACAATAAGCATCCTATGAACAATAATCATGTTTACAATCTTTGGAATACCCAGGAAATGAAATGACAAAACAACTGCATTCTTCTTTTTCATTTCTAAATAGCAATAGAGCTCAAGAAGTTTCAAAGTGGTTCCAAGAACTAAGATTAAGTCAAAACTAATAGCTATAGCAATCATTTTGAATTTCATCATCGAACTTTTGTCTGAGTTCAAGATGCTTTCAAGAGTATTTATTAGCTATCATGGCAGTAAGCTTCTTCTTCAACTTTTGGACCTCGACAATTTCTTTTTCTTTTTAGCTTGCGCATATTTTTCTTTCAATACTGTAGAACAATTTGATGGGACAACATTAGAGCAACTACTTGTCAACTTGCTCTCTTTGTTGCTGCTACAAATGCTTCACTAATGCCTTTTGTCGGACTTTACTACATTAACTTTGGCATTAGTGTTTATTTCCTTTGCACATGTTACAACGAGAATACTGCTCCTTGATTGCTCAACATGACCATGTCCGAGGCTCATCATGCAGATGATGGTTGTTCTAGCATTTCCTCCAAGAGAGGTTTGCAGAATTTGAGTTAGCTTAGAATCTCTAAAAGGAATGTGCCCATTTTGTTCCTTGCTATATATGGTCATCAAACAATAGGGGCGAGTACTATAGGAATCTTACAAGCATCTGTGGCCAAACCCACTTTAGTACATAGCAAAAGGCCAAAAATGATGCTTCGAGGAAATCATTTGAATATAACCACTTGCCTCAGGTTGCAAATAATAGTTCCCAGAGTCAGTAAACTTTGACTTATGTGGCATCCTTCTTTTAACCTTGTGCCAGTTGATAATGATTGGGATGCTCAGTCACTTCCAGCCACATTAACAAAGTTCTATATCACAATACAAAAAGTCAACTTCCAATAAAAGCACCACATTTAGAAAAACTTAATTATATCCTCCTATTTTCATCACACACACACACACACACACACATCCATATGAAGGTAGCTGCAAGATTACTCGCATTGTCCCTACATAATAACTCACAAAAAGCTTTCAATTGTCAGCAAAATAAACAAGTGGTTACGTATGAAAACAACTGACAGCGAAATTTTTGCATGTAGCTAGATGATGGAAGATTCTATCGAAATGAAGTAATTGAATTGCATGTTTAAACAATAGGTAAAATGAGAAATCTCTAATATACTCAAAATAGGCTTGTGGCTCAATAGTTTAAACGTTCTAGTCAATTAAGTTTTATGTGGGTTGATTTGACATGATCATGCTTCGATGTCTTAATTCCAAGTCTCAAAAAAACACGTTGAAATTTAAGATATAGTATTATTACCAGTCCATAATCTGGAAAGACTCCAATCTCTTGAAATTTCCTCCATGAGCTTTCCTACCATGATTCCTCTCTACCCAAAAATCATCATCAGGTATTGTGTAAAAATTTTCCAACCAAACAGCATGTTAGGAACAAGAATTGACATTTGGATTGTCTGGAAGCCTCAACAGAGTGGTATTTGCACTCAGCAGGCTCGTGACAGATTCATTATTTATTTTCATAACAGAGAATTTCAGATCAATATCTCTTTTTGGATGCTAAAAAGACTCAATTATTAAAATCAATAAGTAAAGTGAAGTGATTTGAACAACAATCTGATAGTGTGGTTCATAACGACACATTAGCATGAAAAATTACCTTTTGTATATCATATACATCTACTACTCAATGATTCCAGTCATTGTATGTGTTTCTCTGCTCCTTGTTTACCCATTAGAAAAAACTGTTGCACAGAGGAAAAAAAGAATTCATCAGAGTCACCCAAAAGAGATCCATAAGAAAAAAAACAGGCTTAAAATTACATCCCACTGACGAATGGAATAGCGGCATCCTTGGCTCCTTGCTCGGCTTCCTCTTTTGTTGAGCAGTCGCTCCTAAACACCCTAAATGCATAAACATTAAAAAAGAAAACAAGGAACCAGGATTCCACAAAGTGTTTTGTTAGTATCTAATTTTAGCACAACATTTCCAATATTTAAGTACATATAGTCCACTAATATCAAAGCGCAAGAAGAAAGAGAGAGAAAAAGGAATTCTTCAAGAAGAGCTTTTGGAAGAGAATATCAAAGGAAAACAAAATAAGTTTAAACTTTAACAAATAATCTAGCTATTTGTGCGTATAACTTTTTTGCACATGAAAACTTATAATAAAATTTTAATGATGTTGAAACATGATTAGAAGAAAGTAGAAAAGTTTTAATGTTAAGTCCTCATTACTAAAACAAATTTAAAAGTTTAAAGAATTCATAAAGAACTGCAAATTTTATCTTTTATTAGCCTTATCCAAATTCCTGACTTTATATATTTCTGAACCTATTTACTCTTCGACGCTCTCAAAGAATTAATTCAGACTTGGCTAAGAACCTAACTCCAATCAAATGCCAATCATAATGATTTGATTAAAAGATAGTGCATAACTTACCGTATTAAATTTGTGATTTATCTTTGGTTATTATCTAATTTGAGTATTTTTTCCACTAATTATTCAAACTTACTTTGACTGGCTTAACTATAAGTATAGGTGATGAATGTAATCATAATCAAAAGAGAAATATAAAATTTATATACATCTCAAGGAAGCGGTCCATTAACATAGGCTAAATTACCAAGCCACACAAATTCTAGCCTTCTTTCACTTTATTTATTTATTTAATTTAATGCAAGATAATAACAACATCTAGTAATTAATAGATAGAGAACTACTATTAAACACAAGCTTCACACAAAAATTGAAACCAGAAGTAATGTGGTGAATTATTTTGACAAGCTAACTGCCTTGCTGATCATCAGAATCATTGGCACAAACTGTAAAATCAAGTATGGTTAACTTTACCATCCAGGACTAATACCCAATGTCAGATAATCCAAAATTCCACCTTTTTTTTTTCCTCTAATTTTTGAAGCAAATTTCATAGCAATAACAACGAGATCTTCATTGCTGAGGTTGGAGAAAGTGTAATTCAAAAGAAAACAAACAAACCCATGGCGATAATGAGGAATTAAATCAGACACCGGTTGGAAAATTGCATTAGAGAATATAAATATGAAAAAATTAGATGTGAGAATAGGAGAGGGGAGGGAAGGGAAGAAAATAAAACAGCTAGGCATTGATGTGAGAGAAAGCATAATTGATCAAAACCCTAAACAATAAGCTGCTTTCTTCTTTAGAGAAATAATAGCAGCTTCTCTTCTCAGTGTAATCTTCACCACAAATTCCTTTACAAAAACTGATATGCTAATCTCACACACAAGGTAAAAAGCATTTTTTTTATTTTTTTTATTTTTTAAATTAATATGAGTTTATAAATTTCAACACATTTAACAATAAAAATGCAAAACAAAGACAAACCAAGTACCAGCTCCAATCCTCCAATCAATCTCCACTGCCATCTGAAATGTTGGCCACCAGCATCCACGTCATGGCACTGGATGGAATCATCAACATTACTCCCTTTTCACCGAGCCCGTATGTTCACCAAGCCTGAAGCTCGTCGAGAACCTCATCACTTCCCACCTCTACTCCTTTAGCTACTTCTTTTTGTCCAGCCTCGTGGTGCTCTTAAAGCAAGCCATTAATTGGTTTGTGGGGCCCACTTTAAAATGTCAACAAGACTACCCTTTGGGTCGATTACGTGGTATTCATAATGGATTCTATTTGTGCATTGATGTGTTGATGAATGTGATAGGGATCAAGCTAGGGATGTTGGGGTGAGGTGAAAGCAAGCATGGATTTAAGGCGGCGGCGGCGGCGGCGGCGGCTTGATGTGTTGATGAATGTGATATGGATCAAGCCAGGGATGTTGGGGTGAGGTGAAAGCAAGCATGGATTTAAGGTGGTGGCGGCGGCGGCTTTGGTCATTTTGGTGCCATTTGGGTTTTGTAATTTTTTCTATACTTTTAGTTGTTGTGATATGGAATGGAGCACACTTCTTTTAACAAAAAAAACAACAAACACGTTTCTTCTTATTTTTAAGTGGAGCCCACAATAATTGTGATGCTGCTTGAAGCTGCTTATAAAGGAAATAGAAGTTGTATTATTAGTGAGTCGATTGGGAAGATCGGGTACTCAGGATAGTGTATAACTTTGGGGCTTGAGATCTGTAATCACAACACACGTTAAACTAGCCGGGGTGCCCACTCCAACACTCAAGTTAGTTTTAGTCGAGGTAGAGAGATTAAACAGAGTATAGAGAATGTAAAGTATGTAGTGTATGGGATATTACTTTGAACGTGGTTGGGCCTGGAGTATTTATAGATTTCTGTGGGCGTGATTTTACCCAAGTATCCCTGTCAGGTGTACTAACTTTTTCCCATGCCAGGGGGTTAGGAGTCATTTCGTGTCCAGATCACGACACTATGCCAGGTGGCTAAATCTCATATTTTTTCTGATAAATTGTGCTAGTGGGGGCACGTCTCTACCAAAGTTATTAGCAGGGTTGTCAAAGTTGTTGGCAGCGGTTGTATCGATTGTCACGTGTCATTAGCGTAGAGGAACTCGACTTGTCAGATTGATAAATACGGCGAGGATCCAAGTGAACACTGGAGTGGTCTTGAGGTTGATTTATGTCGACTATACTCGAACATTCGAATTTTCTGGAGTGATCCTGAGGTTGATACAGGTCGACCGCAGACCATACCAAGTGAGGTCAATATCGGTCGACCAAACAAATTTATTGTTGAGCCTCATGGGCTGTCTCGTTTGATGTTGAACCTGTTGGGCCTATTGGGTTATCACATATCAAACTGTAAAAAAGATAATTAACTGTACAAACATCAAAACAACAAGTATAAATTCATAAAGCATGATGAATCCAAAATGGTATCGTTTTGGGACCAAACCTGGGGGGAAAAAAAGGAAAAATGGTAGGGCATGCATTGTGGCACTGTTGCCACACACATCCTTGCCTATAATATATTGGGGTTTGTACCTTTTTCCATGCTTTTAGTTGTTGTGATATAGAATGGAGCATGCTTCTTCCATCGAAAAAAATAGCAAACATATTTTTTCTAATTTCTTGGTGGAGCCCACAATAATTGTAAAAAAGACAATTAATTATACAAACATCAAAACAACAAGTACAAATTCATAAAGTATGAGGAATTCAAAATGGTGTCGTCTTGGAACCAAACCTGGGGAAAAAAAAGGAAAAATGGCAAGGCAAGTGCCACTAGCATGATGAATCCAAAACGGTGTCATTTTGGAACCAAAATGTGGGGGAAAAAAAGGAAAAATGGTAGGGCACGTGCTGTGGCACTATTGCCGCACACATCCCTACTTATAATATATTGGGGTTTGTACTTTTTTCTATGCTTTTAGTTGTTGTGATATGGAATGGAGCACACTTTTTCCATCGAAAAAAGTAGCAAACATGTTTCTTTTGACTTCTCGGTAGAGCGCACGATAATTGTAAAAAAGATAATTATTGTACAAACATCAAAACAATAAGTACAAATTCATAAAGCATGATGAGTACAAAATGGTGTCATTTTGGAACCAAATTTGGGGGAAAAAAAGGGAAAAATAGTAGGGCAAGTGTTACGAGCATGATCAATCCAAATGGCGTCATTTTAGGACCAAACTCGGGGAAAAAAAATGGAAAAGTGGCAAGGCATGCACTGTGGCATTGTTACCACGTGCATCCCTGCCTATAATATATTGGGGTTTATACCCTTTTTTCTATACTTTTAGTTGTTGTGATATAGAATGGAGCACACTTCTTCCATGTGATCTGACTCCAACTGCAATGCTTTAGTTATTGCCCAATTGAAGCTTGGTGGATCATAAGTGGCAAAACCCCATTTGAGCTTCGGCCATAATCGCTGTACAAATCGGTAGGTCAGTTGGCTTTCATCTTCTTGTTTGTAGGGTGCATACTTAATTAATTGGCTAAAAGTAGCCTCATGTTGACTAATTTATTGTGCTCCCTATATTAAGTCTATAAATTCTCTTTGTCTTTCCTGCTTAACTACCAAGGGTATATATTTATCTATAAATTGCATGGTAAATTTTGTGCATTTTTGGTGAGTTCTTTTTGCTGTTTATCTGTGGCCTACCATCTTCTAGCAACTACGTGCAGGACCTCCTAGAGTTGATGCGTTAGGTGTGGGGAAAAAGGCATGTTTTGCTTGTTTTCTTAATTTTTTTTGTTTTTAATTAATTAATTATTTATCCTATAACCAATAAATTTATTTATTAATTATTTAGTATATAATTGTTTATATATTAATAAGCATGTTATTTATTAGTTAGTATTATTAATATTTGTTATTAGTAATATTCATTATTTGTTATTTAATATTATTAATTAATAAAAAAATATTAATTACAAATAAATTGTTAACAAATTTGAATATCTTACAACACTACCTCGAAGCGTATTTTTATCTATGAAAACAAAGTCAAATTTGATAACAAATGAGGTGAGTTATCATAAGGGTATTTTTGAAAATTGACCTAAAATTTTTAATGACTCTTGGTCAAAATCTAGCAGAAACCAATGGTTGGGGTAAAATATTAGATTGCGACAAATGTCAAGGGGTAAATATAATTATTAAAATAATGAGGGTTTTTTTGTAAATAGATCAAATTTCAAGGGATTTGAATGTAATTCACCCTTAATTTAAAATTTTTGAATTTGAGCTCAAGACTAATATGTGATTATATATATTTTCAACTATATATAATTGCTTATATGCTTATATGTATATATGTATATAACATATAGCCAACGTTACCATTTGATAGATTGATCTTCCAAATTTCCAAAGAAACCTACACTATCCACATGAGATGCTAAAATGCAGCAAATATGACATTATTATTAGTGATGAAATTGGAAGCATTAACATTATTTTGTCCTTACTTTAGAGTTCAATTACTGTGTTATTGTCCTGTTAATTGAAAATTTTCTTTGAGGTAAATTAATTATTTTATTCTTAAAAAACAACAACAACAACTACTACTACTAAGGTGAACATAGGTGAACTCAATGACATGGGTCAATTATAATTCACTTTCTTAAAATATAAAAATATCGTAACCTTCCTATATGTAATTCTTATCTATGCTTCATCTCTATAAACGGGACAACTATATTCACCTTTCGCAATCTAAGGACAAATAAATATTTTAACAAAATGTACTTGATGCTGCTGAGAGCTGGAGGGTCAAGTACTCCATTTGATTCGAATGATTTTGGGTTTGAAATCTGCAACTACGAACACACGTAAACCAGCCGAGAGGCCCCCGGCTAAGGCGCTCCAACGCTCAAGTTAGTTCCAGTAGATCAGAGAATAGAGATAGTATATAGCGAATAGTGTAAATGGCATTACCTTGAGCGTGGTGGTGCTTGTAGTATTTATAGCCGGTTGTGGGCGTGATTTTACCCAAGTGCCCTTTTTAGGTGTACTTGGCTTTTTTCATGACAGGGAATTGGGAGTCATTCTTTGTCCATATCCCGGTATTGTGCCAGGTGGTGCAATCTCCTATTTTTTCGGATAACCATGCCAGTAGGAGCACGTTCCTGTCAGAGTTGTTGGCAGTGGTTACATCAGTTGGTAGCAGTCACATCAGCTGCCACGTGTCATCAATGCCGAGGGGTTCGACCTGTCCAACTTATACCCGGAGGTCGATTCATGTCAATCGGACTTGAATGCTAAAACTTCTAAAATGGCCCTTAGGTTGATACAGGTCGACCAGATAGATGTGCCTTTGGGCTTCATAGGTTGTCTAGTCTGAAGCTAGGCCTGTTGGGCCCACTAGATTACCCCATATCATGTTGGGCCTCATGGGTTGTCTCATTTAAAGCTGGGCCTATTGGATTATCTCATATTATGAGTCCCCCTAACTCCCGGTCCTAATTGAGTCTGTCGATGAGAAGGAGCAGGGAGTTTATATTCAAACATAGCAAGCAATACATTCAACCAGGATTTTTGAGCTTTCAACCTGGGTTTTTGAAATTTTGACCCGGGTTTTTGAAATATCGACCAATGTTTGAGGTAATTTTTTTGCATTTAATGCGGCTATCAGTGTGTCAGATACGAAGCGTGCAGAGTACGAAGCGTCTGGGATATGAAGCATACAGGGCAGGCTGTCATGATAGCAGTTACGTAGTTTCTCACGCACGATTGCCTGTAAATAGGGAGGAGCCCCTTTATTCCCACTTTCGTGATTTAAATACCAGATAATCATGATCGTTGAAGAGTGTCTTGCTTCGCACCTTTCACCAGAGAAACTTAACACTGTAAGTGTCCTTGTCATACCTGCGTCTTTTCTGTCTTTACATTGTAGTACCATGTCTACTAGTGCTGATTCTGGTAGCAATAGGTCTGAAAACATGGTTCCTAGGGGGTATAGTGAGAGTAAGAACACTGCACAATCCAGCTCATCGACGAGTAAAACCAGTAGTTCACATAGTAGTAGCAGTTCTGAACAGTTTAGAGTGGTGTCTGAGGGGGAGGCTCGGCCTTCTGAGATGCCTGTTAGCCGGGGTCGATTGTTTATTGCCAATCATTATATTGAAATACCCTCAAAGATAACCAATGCTGACCTGGTGAGGATTAGGGCAGCCTACC